>JAZHYW010015982.1:0-46230 GCA_037355805.1 Ixodes ricinus | reverse complement strand
GCGTCCCAACAGCTGGGGTGTATGTGGCAGACGCCTGTTCTTCTGCAGGTCGCTCTCCAGTGTGACAGTCCGCGGAAGCTTCGGATGAATGGACGTCATAGACCTCCATTCACGCTCAAGATGTCAGTGAGATGTATGGGCTTCGGGCAAAAGTAGTATAAAACAGGCTTTTCATCTCTGCAAGTGAAAGCTACGTGCTTGTTAGAGAAATTAATCACCTACCTGTTACACCAGACCCAACTTTGGAGATGAAAAGCCTGTCTTTATCCTCTTTTTGCCCGGAGCCCATACATTTCACCGTCATCTTAAACGTGAATAGGGGACTATGACGTAAATTTCGTTGCGTGTGCTCGCGCACACCGGCGGCTGCTGGCTCGTGGAAAGATCGTGCGCTGCCTAATATGGGCAGTGAAATGTTTGATTCAGCATCTCTTCAAGCAGCTTTGTCAAAAAGTGAATTCGAGCGAGAAGCCTCAAAAATGATGCACAGTCAAGCGTGCCAAAAAGTTCCTCCCATCTAAAGAGCAGAAGGTTCATTCTCTTCTTTTGGGGTGTGGTAAACAGTACACAGGATAAACACGCAAGTGCATCAACCACAAAGTCCGCGAGCACCACGTGCCAGCTTCAAAAGCTTCGGCAGACTCTTTTTCCCCCACTGTCATTCACCCCCGCACGCGCAGATACTGTGCTCCGAGTTTAGAGCAAAAAGAATTTTGGGAGGGCACAATAACAGATTTAGCAGAGAAATTACAGAATCCTGCAGTATGAACTCAGTAATTATCGATATTTCGACGCCTTCAATCATTTTAACTAAGTACGAGAAAGAATTAATTACTCCGGAGTTGTCATAATTGCATCTCATGTTCCATCCGACAATTCGATTTTTTCCGTTACTTTTTTTACAGCGACGCTGTTTACGGCTAGGGTTCCGTGGATTTTTCGTGTGCGTGTGGCCCAAAACTGTACGCTCGCACCGCCGTACGCGCCGCACCCGCACGCCTTCGCCGTGTAAAATATTCGAAGTAAATAACCAAAATAAAGCGCTGACGAACGCGCGTGCGAGGTGCAATAGACCTATATCTATATTACCTAAGCATCAAGAAGAATGCAGGGATTGGTGTTGCACGCTCCGCACGTGCTGGCCTCAGCTGTAGTAACTTTTCTAAGGCAAATGCCTAAAACAAATGGCATCTTGCATGCGCGTTTGTCAACGATTCATTTTGGTTATTTACTTCGAATCTTTTATACAGGGAAGGCGTGCGCGTCTCGCGTGTGGAAGACCAATCCCTGCATTCTCCTTGATGCATGGGTAAGATGCAAATGGTCTATTTGGGGGGAATCGGTGGCCAAGTGGGCTAAAGCGACACCCAGCTCGACGCGCGTGGAGCGAAAGCTCGTGCTGCAGAACCCAGGGATCCTGGGCTTCGAGCCCCACCCCTGGCCGTTTCGATCTGGATGAGCATCGTACCGGCGTGCGGTCGTGTATCGCTACTGCGTGGTGCACGTTAAAGACCCCAGGCTAGCGGTTGTACCGCACTGGCTAAATTGCTCATCTACAGCGAGTGACTCGTCGCAACTTTAAATGGCAGACCAACTACACGCTGTGTAGACATCCCCACCACCCCAATTATCGTCTATTTGTTTTAAGCATTTGCTTTAGAAAAGTTACTTCTGCTGAGGCCAGCACGTGCGGCGCGAGGAACACCGATCCCTGCATTCTCTTTGATGCTTGGGTGATTTAGCAATGGGTCAATAGGCACCATTTTTAAGATCAGTAGATTCTCAGGTAGATGATAAAGGTTTCTCCAAGATTTACCGCTGTGCGACCCGCGTCGCCATGTCTACGCTCGCACCGCCCTCTTTTTGTCGTCGTTCCAAGCGCTTGCGTGCCTAGTTTCCTTCCCTTCCCATCTCCCCGGGTGGCGGTCCCGTCGCGCGTGCCTAGTTTCCTCCGGCTCTCGGGGCGGGTCGTGTGCGTGTGCTAAGCAGCTTCGCTGGTCATCCACCTTCACAGAGAGGAATGGCTCATGTTTCTGTCCCAGTTTTTCCTGTATTTACAAAATCGCTGCCTTCATTCGCTTTCTTTTTCTTTCTTTTTTATGATTCATGGAAGGGGTAGGATTAAAAATATTTCGCTAGGAGATTCACTGTATTTGAGTTGTTGCGAGCTGAAAGAAGAAGTGTCCGTTGTCCTTTTGCCCTAAGTTTGTTATGCTCTATCGTCTTTGACGATAATGTGCTGTGCATACAGTACTCAACTGCCTGCAGCAGTGGCGCCCACCGACAATCCTTCGGGAGCAAATAACCCGAGGAAGGGGAAAGGGGGGGGGGGTCTACGGAGGCAATGCAAGAATCCACATGTAAAAAACTAAGCTAGAGACAGCATGACTTTCTATACCTTACGATAGAGCAGCACCACTGTACAGCCTTTTTCGGTGGTGAAAATTGTATCCTCGTGACTGGCATCATGCGGCAAAGCCAATAAATAAAAAGCTCATGTTTACAAACATCCAGAGCGCCCCTAGCGGCCCTCCACCGACGCCGCGCATGCGCGATGGAGTATGGGCAAGATGCTCCGCGTCGCAGGTCAACAAACCAATGAAATGCCACGTTTTCGGCGTCGGTGTTACTCTTCGTGCTCTTTTTCCCGATAAAAATATTTATTCTAAGTCTTCAAAGCAATATCTTAGACCTTTGGTGACCTGGAGTAAATTAACGAGGCTCGTTACGCCTCAAAACTTCGCGTAAGTTATGTGACTTGGGGCGATTCATTCGCGTGGACGCCGAGAATGAACGCTGAAACAATGATGAGATTCTGCTCGCTATTTTCAGTCGCGACCTCGCTCGGGCTGAAAAAGCGTGGGCTGTATAGCTGCGATGTTCGACGTCGATACTGAAAATTGCAAGCAGAATCGGACCAGTTGTGTATTAGGCATAACAAGTCTTTGATGGCCACTGGTATCAATGACCAACATCTTGTATCTACGGTTTACACCAAAGTAAGGTTGAGAGTTGCGCTAGTTTGTAGTCTAACGTAGACGTAGACGTAGACAGACGAACAGAAGACAAAAATGCTAAATGCCTCAACATGTTTACACCGAGCCTACTTACTCCAAGCAAACTTCAAACTTCTAAGTATTTTGAGGCCTGCACTTACTTATCGAAATTACCGTTGCAACGTTTGGTCTAGGGGCTTCTGTCGTTTGAACGAGCGGACGACAACAAGCAGACAATTTTGAGAAAGCAGACGGCAGTTGAAAAGATCGGGCAGCCGTTTGAACTTGAAGACGCCCAGAACGCAGTCTGCAGGTGATCCGGACAACTTGGCAGTTTTACTACTCCACTCTGTTCTGTCACACGACGGTGGTGGCGCGTCTGGAGTACTTCCGGTCTGGGGATGTGGGCGTAAGTCACCGTGCTGGAGGTACATTCTTGTGTTGATTAGGAAGAAAGAGAAAAAAAACACCTGCCTTCTCGACAAAACGTCGCGACTCCGGCTGTACCAGAAGAGTCGGGAAAGGTTTGAAGATTAGTTTTTATATGTTTTCTGATTGCTCGGTTCGCCCGGAAACATGGATAGCCGTCGTGAAAAAGGAAAACCAGACGCCGTCGAACCACGATTGCCTGTGCGGGAAGCAACTTCGGTTGAATTCCCGCATACTTGTGGTCGTTAGAATTACTTGCTTTATTCCAACATGAACACCGAAAAACAACCAAGTTGTCCGGATCACCCGCGGACTACGTTCAGTGCGTCTTCAAGTTCGAACGGCCGCCTGATCGTCTGAACTGTCGTCTGCTCTTTCAAACTTGTCTGATTCTTGTCGTTTGCTCGTTCAAACGACAGCAGCTGATAGAGCAAACGTTGAAGCGGTAATTTTAGAAGCAGTAAATGGAGGTCTCAAAAGATTTAGAAGTTCGCAGGTTGTTTGGGGTAAGTAGGCTCGATGTAAAGTAGATACAAGATTTTGATCAATGTTACCAGTGGCCATCACCGACCTGTTATGCCTGATTCAAATAATGCGGAGAGCAAGTTGTCTGCTTATTGCACAGGACTTGCGGTAAGGTCAGAAAGATGGCGATCTCTGATTAGCTCTGATTGAAAGGATAGTGGGTAGACCTCAATGCTATATGCCTTAAGGTCAACACATAATTTTTTTGATCAACCAATAAGAGTTTGTCGTTTTGACATCATCGCGACCTCTGAGAAATAAACAGACGAACTTGCTTTCCGCATAGCAACATCTTAGCTATAAAACGCGAGACGGCGCCAGCTGAAATCACTTACCTCCGCTCTATCAAAACTCCACTAGCAAGTGCTGAATCAACGCTAAGATCAGCGCTCTTACCACAGCTGCAATAACACCGGATGTAGGCACACAACTCGTAGCCATTAAAACGCTTTTACTGCATTCGCAAAACGTTCGAAAACTTGATAGGTCACTTGTCAAATGCAAGTTGTGCGCTCGCGCTGCAGACTCGGGGCAAGGTCCTCAACCCTTCCCCGGCCCTTTCCGCGTAAACATGTACTGCCCCGTTGTTCGGTCGTTTACCATTACTGCACGATACGTGTTAACAACTTGGGGTTAGTCGTCGTATAAGTACTGACCCTATTATCCTTTTACAAGAGAGAAAAGAGACGCCATTTAAAGCCAGACTATACTTCGTTTCACCTTAGGTCCAGAGGTAGCCGACGCTACGAGCTGATGGGACAAATCAGACAGTGTCAAAAGCTCATCACTATGGTGTTCGTGATGTTTCTTTACGTGTTCGATCATCTCTGAAACCATCATAAACAAGAAAAGGCCTAGTGATTAGCGCGTTATGATGCTGCTTGACTGGTCCCATTCGCTCGTTGCGTCGGCTGCGTCAGGACTTGAGCCATAACAAGTATCTATATGGACGGTGTGCCTCAAGCCTTAAGATCTTGGAAATGCCTATGATACAGGAGTATAATTTTCCGTTGTCGAAACGTTCAAACATCAAATCCTACAGGAAGTATATATATCATCTGCAGCCACTTTGCTCACACATTGTACAAGATACATGGTGTGCCGTACGATTATACTTATAGCTTTTGCACGTTATGGTGAAGTGGCGCACGACAGTGCGGCACGGTGACGTAGATGCCCGACCTGTGTGCCTTCATTTTTCTCAGAGGATTAGTCGGATTAGGAAAGTGCCTAAGGTTTCGGGAGATGGCTCCGAGTGGTTGACGGTCCTAGACAAACTGACCACATTAAGATCCTCCTAATCAATCTGCGCCGGTCGTAATTCAGCATAGCCGTCTATATAAGTGTCATCTTCATGTATATATTGGGAATAACTATTGTCTGGCAATACATTAAAAAAAATCACGTTGTTCGCTTCAAATATAATGATAGAATTATCGTCGAATACGCTTCCACCATGCTCGAACCATGTTTGCTTTTTACGCATGTACGACATGCTTAAAACATGTCTCATGACTATTTTGTACGACCGATCTGACAGGACCTTCATACAAAGAACAGCCCTCAGACTATATTTTTGTACGATATAATATTGAAGTGAGCGCACAATAATGGAAGCTCTTGTACTGCAGTGGAGAAAATCACTGCGCGATGTCAGTGGAGCGTTTTGTTCTCACCTTGCGCAGACTCCGAGGAGCCGCAACAGATGATCAACCACAAGGAAAGTACCAAGACCGCAGGCCTCTTCATGGTGGGCTCTACGTGTTGGACCTGATCGCGGCGTTCTTCCTATCTCGGACGACCTCGCCGCTTGAGGGTTCACTAAGGAAAAACTGTCGATGGCTGATGCTCTTTTATCGGTCGGAAACAGCGTGTACCGCTGGGATCGATGACACCTACCGATTTCTGCGAACGGTCTCAGTGCTTCCGTGCCATATCCTTAGAGGTGTTTTCGTTCGGAGTTACATAAAGCAGCTGCGGGGCCTTCGTGGAAAAAGATTATCCGTGAAGTCGTAAAAGTCGCCGAGGCAAAGAGGCTGTTTTGTGAATGGTTCTCGATACTCTGGTGCATCTCCACTCATTGATGTTCTTAATTAAGCGGGTTAGGTAGTCAGTTTGCACACGACACAGACGCTCTCTCGCAGATATTGCGTTCACTTTCCGCCGAATGTTCGTCTCCAGTCGATTCAAGCGTCACCCCTTCTGGACGCTCTGTGTGCTCTATGAACTGTTTTAGCGGAGACTCGCCGCAGCGTACGAAAAAGGCCGGCGTTTCAATCACCCGGTGAGAAATATTGGGCGACGCAGTGGGATATGTGTTTCGTTGAAAGCTTGCCAGCTTCAGATACCATTTGCCCGTATTTCTTGCGGGGAGGAGAGAAGAGGTTTCTTTTAGTGTACGAGTAACTAAATTGGAGATAGTATATATTTTTCTGTTCTCCTTCATAAGTGCATCAGAATGGCTGTAATTAATTCGGAAAACTTCAAGTGGAGGTCTTATTCCTTGGGATCCGTTCCTTTAGATTCTCTTTCGGTCCTACTATGGCCTCGTCTTCAATGGCCATTTCATCTCTGCAAGCTGAATGGAGCACGCGCGTTATGAGTCATTCATAGCAGCGTCAGCCACTAAGCGACCGAAGGTGTTTAGGGACTTTTGTTTGGGGTATGTATTCATCAAGCGGTCTGAATGGAAGGCCCCTAAGGGTAATACCACGAACTCGTTGCAGGCCCAGGCACGGTTTCAACGCCCTCTTCATTCGAGTCTTATGTTTCTCACCGACGCAATCGCGTAGACCTGCGTAACTGTTTTTCGACTCACGCGGCCTGGACTCCTTCGTCGTATGCAGCTTCACAAGCTTGGTTACTTTCATTCATTTTATTTATTTCAGTGAAACCTTCACGGCTTTATGATAGCTGCGTATCGCTTTAACTTTTGTTTTTCATCATCTGTTCACGCCGGCACTAATTTTTACTGTTCAAGGATATGGTGCGTTCGTGGCCATTTAATATTATAATATTTTTTGAAGCACCAGCAAGCAACATTGGCGGTCGCCATTTTTTGGGGCACTAGGCGTGTGATTGGCTCCGAGTCTTGGCCGAACATTGACGGAGCAATCGTGTCCAATGCATGCTCGGAGCACGTGATCAAGCAATGGCGGACTCGGATAACTGTTGCATCAGCCACTAGATGGCGCGCATGGTTGAAGAGGGTTTACTGAGGGCTTATATATCAGATAAAATTGTGATAGATCTGAGAGCACCCAAATATACGTCTGGAAGATCTGGAAAAAAAAGCCCTCACATCTACACAATTGGTCTGCGCAAATAAGTTATACAGCCAGGCAGACGTTACTTATTTTTTAAAGAAAATGTGAGTGGTAGATGTATAATTAACGAAAATGAGCGAATTAATTTTTTTATAAATTAGACGTATTAGGGCACATGTTTATATTGATGAAATGCAGTAAACTAATCCTGAAGGCCAGCCCAGTGCCGCCTCGGTGGCTACGAGGCGAGAGCGCCGGCCTATGGATTTCCATGTGGCGGGTTTGAAACCCGGCCGAGGTGCCCGCAATCTGACGGAGGCTTATTGCGGAGAAGGTGCCGTGTAACCGAGCTTTCTGTTGCACGGCTCTTTTGACGTGCAACCGAAAGCTCGGTTACACGTCAAAAGATCCCCAGGTGGTCGAAATTAATCCTCAGTCTTCCGCTGGGGCGTGCCAGATGCCCGTCGTTGGTTTGGCACGTAAAACACCCAAATTTGACTTTTATTTAGGCCAGCTCATTTTTTTAAATCCTGGATCAAGCACGCAGTTTGAGTTCTTCATTGCCAAATTTTGTTCTTGGAATCTTCTCGTTACCGAAACCAAACGCGCGGTGTTTGGTGAAAAGACAATCCTCGTTTGACGCCGGAGGGTCACGTGTTAATGACGAAATTTGCATAACTTTTGGGTTCTTGCTCGTTGAAGTATTGTTTCTTTTCTTTGTTGGGTAGTTTATGTTCAGCTTGTTTTTTTTTCTTTTTTTTACCTGGATCGCACACGTGATTTAAAACTTTTTCTGTTATATCGGGAAGCAAGGCACAGCAACTTGTCGCGGCCGATAGGGTGGCTTATCAGTTTAGTTCGCCTGCCACGGAGCACTGACTGCAATCAGCAAAATAGTGGCGCAGAATTTGCCGATGACGATGGTGACATTTGTGCAAGTAGAATTAGCTATAGTTCGTTTAACCTTACGTCCAGGCGCAGCCGACTCTACTAGCTGACGTGACCAATCAGACAGTGCCCAAAGGGCACTATCATGGTGTTCATCGTGTTTCTGTACGTGCTCTATCATCGCTGAACCAATCACAAACGAAAAAGACCTAGACTTGCGTGTTTGACGCTGCTTGGTTGTTCCATCACCTCAAAGTGTCGGTTTTGTCTGGACTTAAGTGGAAACGAAGTATAGAAGTATAACTTACGAGGTGTGTGAGCTGAGCTAGTTGGTTGTATATGTTTAGTGAAACCAGCTGAACTTACAGAAAATTTACAGATAATTGTAGAGTTAGAAGAAAAGACACCCGATCTCTGGACTGACAAATATTTATTAAACCTTCGCTTTTCCTTCTACTGGTTTTGCTAGTACTATTGTTCAGTTTTTTTGTTTTTTTCGTTCAGAAGTTACTTTATCGTGAGTTATTTTTCTAGTTACCTGAGCGTGCCTTTTGTCATTTTAGCCTCCTCTAACCGCACGTCTTAAGCCTCTATATCGCAACTTCTCAATAAAACAGTAGAAAAATATTACTTAACAATAGCATTAGTAACACCAGTATAAGAAGCTGAGGTTTAATACATAGTTGGCAGTTCAGCGATCGGCTGTATTTTTCTTGTAAATTACGTTGGTTCCAATAAACATGTTTGTGCACCACCGGTTGGTTGTTCTTCACGTCTTGCATTTGGTTTCAACAACGCAGTACTTCTCATCGAAAGCCTTCCACTATGTAGCGAAACATGGCAGGCAATGCCAAGGTCATTACAGCTCTTCAACAAAATGGGCATTGCAAACCTCCAGCAGCTCACGCATCTTGCACCCTGGACTATGGCGTTCTCGAAATAATCACAAGGTGTTATATACATTACTTGGCTTGACTTCATGAGAGGTATCACGAGACTGTGTCCCCACTCGCTTTTCCTCCCCGCGCCACCACTAAATCACGCGGGACATCATTAAGCTCAGCCAGCACAAGAGGCGGCTTTTGCAAAGAGCTAAACGTACCGGAATCCAGCATGATATCTTCAAGGCAAAAAGCCTCCAGCAGCGCCTGAAACGGTTGATCCCCACATCCCACACCTTCTGCGTGCAATCCGTTGCGAGCAAAGCCTCAGAGTGCCCCAAGCTATTTTGGGCACATGCAAACTCTCGAAAGCAATCAAAGCTGCCTCCATAATTTGTCTCCCAAGGAACCACCGTTACAGACCCAAAGTCTATCGCTGACGTCTTCAGTATGCACTTCTCCCAGACGCAGACAATTGACGCTCCACCCACCCCGACCACAAGCGCTGCGAGCGTGGCTGCATTCAACGCTCCCACGCTTTCAGTGTAGTCCATAAGCATCGAGGGCACTTACTAAGCTCTTCAGCGTCTGAACGTATACCAGTCTGCTGGCCCTGACGGCAACCACCCCGCCCTACTCAAGGCTTCAGCCCTACAAATCACTCCAATTCTCACCGCAATGTTCAACAGATCTCTCGCTCTCGGTCGCAGTCCTACACCATGAAAAACAGCGCGCGTTACCCCTTTCTTCAAGAGAGGTGGCGCTCGCACTGACGACGTGTCCTGCTATCACCCGATATCTACTGCCTCTGTTGTATGTCGTACCGTGGAACGTGCCCTTTCAAAGCAGCTCTCTGATCCCCTAGAGTCCCACAACAACCTTAATCCTCATCGGTATGGATTTAGGCCAGGGCGTAGCTACGAATCAGCACTTGCTCTCGCGCTGCATATCATCAGCGAGCATCTAGACAGTAGATCCCCCTGCGAACTCCTTCAACTTGATTTCTGTCAAGCCTTCGACAAGGTTAGCCACGCAATGTTTGCAGAAACGCTCTCTCACTTTGGCATCAAGGAAAATCTCCTTTTGTGGCTGACCGATTTCATCACCTCTCGCCAAGAGCGTGTTCTTTTTCACGGCGGTAAGTCCCCCTCAAATCGGTCACCTCTGGTATCCCCGTAGGCTCTGTCCTGGACCTGTGATGTTCAACACGTTCATTAATCGACGTTACCACCAATCTCAAGTCTCAACTCCTTCCCTCTGCCGACGATCTGACCCTCATACATCCGATGCAAACTACAGATTCTCAGAGTCAACATCAAGAAAACATTGACAAAATTACTAGATGGTCGTGCACAATCGACTACCTCTCAACCTGTCCAGGTGCTCTACCATACTCATCCCAAACAGCCATTGCAAGTACAGCGAACCAGCAAAGCCTGCATATTTCTAACCAGACCCTGAAACCGATTTTTCAAACAAACCTCCAGGGAGTCACGCTTGACTACAGGCTCAAGTTTTGTGTTCATATAGACCCAATTATAGCTCGATCACGACGCATTCTGGGTTTCTCGCAACGTGTCACTCGCGACGCCGGAGCAGACGCTCTGCGTGTATTGTACACCAGCGCTCGTGAGGCCACAGCTCGGCTATTTCACTCCACTCCCCCCCCCCCCCCCTTCAATGGCTTTCCGGATCCGCCGCATTCGGAATGGTGACCTGGCTCCGATTCTGGCATGGACCCTGCGCCACCGCCAAATCTTTCCTCCCACGCAGTGTCCAGCTGCGGCGCTCCCTCCCACGCTCCCTAAGAGACTGTTGCCCGTTAGACCCAGAGGACATAATCACAATCTGTCGCCAAGCCGTACAGCCCTACCGAAATATCCAGTATAACTTTTCGCTAAGTGGATTCTGGAGCTGGAAACCTATCTAATTTCCAACTGGATTTCAGGTTTTCAAAAATTAATCCTTTGTCTGCAATCTGTATTTCCGGTTTACAGTGAAAAATCCAGTCAGATTTCCAGTTTTATAATCCGGTTAGCGAAAAGCTATACTGGATTTTTCGGTAGGCAGCGTATATGCATATTGTAGTGTGATTTACCTATTAATTATCTTCCACTTTTTTTTCTTTAGTTCGGTGTACTAGGCCTTCTTGTAGGGGCTTTCGGCCCCTCTGGTACACCCCAACTCTCCTAGGTGGAAATAAAGATTATTGTTATTATAATTCAAATAGTCCTTCTACTAATTTTTACAACGGCTCAATGGAACTAATCCTAGATCGCTTTGTTTCTCGCCGCAACATACAGTTTGCCTGTTATCCTGATTGTTTCACTGTTCTGATTGTTCCAGTGACTTGTAAGCTTTATACCGACTAGCTGTCGTTGTGTTAGATCGGTCAAACTTCCAAAGCTATTCAAGTGCAACTGGCCTCTCTGATCGCTCTTTGACCCAGTTTGCGGTAGATTGTCTTCGGATAAACGTTCTTTGGCTGCCTGTCTGCCGCACGTGGGGAATTGTTTTTTTTAGTCAGTGTTAAAATGCACTACATAAAGTCATATTGCAAACGCTTACTTTAATAAACATTAAAAAATGAAAGCCGCTTACAGCTCTCTGTAATGCCGAATTGGAGCGCAGCTCTTGAGGAGGAGGGAAGGTGCGGAGGAGAGGGGGGCTCACGTGACCTTGGGGGGGTCACGTGACCTCGGGGGGGTCACATGACATTGAGGTGGTCACGTGACCTCGGGGGCCACGTGGCTTCGGGGGTCACGTGACCTGGGGGCCACGTGGCCTCGGGGGTCACGTGACCTGGGGGCCACATGGCCTCGGGGGTCACGTGACCTGGGGGGTCACGTGACCTCAGGGGCCACGTGGCCTAGGGGTCACGTGGCTTGGGGTCACGTGACCTGGGGGGTCACGTGACCTGGGGGGTCACGTGACCTTGGGGGGTCACGTGACCTTGGGGTGACCTTGAGGTTACGCCGACGCCGACGGCGACGCCGCTCAAGCCGGAAACGGGCGCCTAAGAGCTGCGCTCTAAAACATTTCATACAGTTGATTGGTGGTCAACTAGCGCTGGAAGGTACTGTTCAAAATAAACACATTTCACTTTTCGTAGCAAGCTGCCAGTAACCATTTTTATATAGCACTTTGTCAATGTAGCTTTTCTTCCCTGCCAACATTACAAGGGCAGATACTCTTTGCCCCGAGACGAACATTTAAAGCTGTACCTGTATGTAACATGCATTTTCCCCTAAGGTGAGCCTCCCTAGAGATAAAGTATTCTGCTCCGCAGTACCGCTCTTCTGGTTTACTGCGTGGTCCTGTTTTGTTTCGTTCTTTTGCGCTATTTTGTATATTAGTTGAGAGTATGAGCTTATGGCCATTGTACCTCGCATCATACTTCCCAGACTCCAAAAGCTTTCTACATTCCCTTTTGTGTCTTCAGAGCCGGACACTTTATCTCTAGCAATACATTTTCATGCAACTGGTATTCAGTCCGTCTGGGCTTGCTTCCAGCCATGGGTTATCCTCTTGGACGGTCAAGCCGCAGAGCCGCACCACGCAGCTCTGTTCCTCTTGGTAGCAGGCTCGTGCTTTCGGATCCGTTTGCTTGCTATGTCTGCCGTGACGTGAAACCAGAAAACAGCACATTTATCAATAACTTTGCCGAGTTCCCACTAGCTTGCGTGGTGCCACAGAAAGCTGTTTTATGGACCCCGAGGTATTCTTCACACTGAAGGGGACAGTGGTATCGATTGAACCCAAGTAATTGGAGCTGTATTTTGGAGTCACATGAGCAGCGATACAAATAAACATGAATAAATGTTGATCTATACGGAAGTTGTTTTGGCAAAACTGGGCCAAGATCTCCCTTTTCAAGGTGAGTGCGATTTAGTAGCTGCTGCGCGGATATTAGATTCGAAATGCGCCAAATAACAAAGAAAACTGAAAAAATTGGACGAAACGATGCGCTACTGTAAACTGAAGTTTTATTCGGAAACGAACATATATACACACTCGAGCGAACCATTCGCTCACAATAAAACTTCTCGCGAGATGAAATCCTTACCTGATAAAATAACTAACTAACTTCATCGTTCTTCAACATGATTTTAAAAAGCCTCAAATGTCTCTTTCTGTTTTTGTTT
Organism: Ixodes ricinus; assembly: GCA_037355805.1. Classification (NCBI taxonomy): domain Eukaryota; kingdom Metazoa; phylum Arthropoda; class Arachnida; order Ixodida; family Ixodidae; genus Ixodes; species Ixodes ricinus. The sequence goes on along the minus strand of JAZHYW010015982.1, from coordinate 33,100 downwards.
TAGACTTTCCTCGAAATCTGCGTTTCTTCGAGTACAGAACAACATGGCCACCTGTTATAATGAACGGCGCATGTTCTCTTGTGCTCGATGAAACGCAGATTTTAGGAAGGTATATAACAAAAGGTGAAAGACGTTTACAAACCTCTGTAACGCGAAATTAGAACACAGCTCTTGAGGAGGAATAGGGAGGTTACAAAAGGGAGGGTATGCGCCTCCTTCCCCTCCGTACCGTTCCTCTCCTCCTCTGCTGCTCTCCTCCCATTTAAAGGAAATTTTCGCTAAATTTCCGGCTCAATTAGGCGAAAATTTCCCCGCTAAATTTAGTGAGGAAATATTCCAACTAAATCTAGCAGGAAATTTACCAACAATTTCCCGTTAAATTTAGCGGGAAACTGAATTTGTGTTGAGGTCACCTGACTTCGATTTCCCCGCTAAATTTAGCGTGACGCCACGTGGCGTCGCACGTGACCTCACGAAAGTAAAATTTTCCCTCTAAATTTTGCGGAAAAATATGTCATTAAGTTTGGCGGTAACTTTTTCCGTCACATTGACCGCTAAATTTAACAGAATAATTTATTCTTCATGACGTCACACGTGACGTCACGTGTGACGTCACGGGGGTAAAATTTTCTCGCTAAATTTAGCGGAAACATTTCCCACTAAACGTAGCGAAAAACTTTCCCGATATACTTAGCGGCAAAATTTTACCCTCGCGACGTCACACGTGATGTCACGTGCGACGTCATGATGGGATACGTCCCGTAATGCCACGCTCGGTTGCGCCGACGCCGACGCCGCTCAACCCAGAAACGGGCACCTATGAGCTGCGCTCTAAAAGTCGAGGCTGCAATCCACGCTGTAAAGGTGGTTGGCCAGCGAAGCTGTGGTACCACCTGCAACGATTGCCCACTGCACTATACCAAAACATTGACTAAAGAGAAGTAAATGCAGTGTGACAAAACATTTTATATACAGGGTGTGTCACGTAGGACTGACACAAATTTTTAAGATTAGTGTATTCGAGGTAAAAGGATAATTTTCTCGGGACCGCATTACTGGTGGTGGTGGACGTCAAAAAATGTGCTGTACTTACTATTTAGTTCGCTAATTAAATGAAAGTGGATAATTAACTTTTTAAATTTTGAACATAGAGAGATAGTTCCAATCAGAAACTTGCTGAGCGTCAACAAAAGCCCCTAAATGAGTCATTTTCACAAAGACTTTGAGCGCATGAGAAGCGTAGAAGTGCACTAAAGTTAATACTCGCGGAGTAGGTACAAGGCTGACAGTTGAGGTATGGCGCCCGCGCGATTTTTCCGTCTCTTATGACAGCCCCAGCCTTGTACCTGCTCCACGAGTGGTAACTTCAGCGCACTAGTACGCTTCTCACCCGCTCAAAGTATTTCTGAAAATAACTGATTTAGTGGTTTTCGTTACGCTAAAAATGTTTCTAATTGGAACCATATGTGTCCTTTCACTAAATAAAAATTTAATTTGTAGTTTTAGTTAATTAGTGAACTACTTAGTAAGTATCGCGCATTTTCAGACGTTCACCACCACGAGTAATGCGGTCCCGAGAAAATTATCCCTTTTCCTCGAATACACTAATTTTAGGAATTTTAGGCACTCTTACGTATAACTCCCTGTATGAAAGGCCAAGGACGTCACTCCGCACGTCACAAGTTGCCGTCGACGCGGCAGCTTACGCAGCAGTAATCTTTACCGTAAAACGTATGCGATGAGCGCTATATGCTTCGCATTGTTATCAGGGGCGCCTTATCATCAATTATGTGATCCGGATGCTTGTTGTGTGCTTGTTCTTTATTGAGACGAATGCTGTGCTGTCTGTTGTATGTGTTATATGCACTTTCGGCTTCAATCGCTGAAGGTTTTTTTTTTTTCCTGAGGACGCTGACACGAAAATATCCGACCTACAAGTCATATACAGCTTCGCGGAAAAAAAAGAAAAAAAAAGAGAAGAGAAATATTTGAGGCTTTTAAAATCAGTCTGAAGGGCGATAAAGCATGAATCAGCTCAATGTCAAACCTTTTATCAGCTAAGGAATTTCAATTCATCTTGCGAGAAGTTTGATTGTGAGGGAATGGTTCGTTTGAGAGTGTATATATGTTCGTCTTTTCCACAAAAAATTTAGTTGACAGCACCGCATCGTTTCGTCCAATTCTTTCTGTTGTCCCCGTTTCTCGGGCGCTTATCGAATCTAAGATGTACCAACTTGCCCACCCACAAATTATTTTACAAATAATAGAGTTCACCCTAGTTTGATTACATACTCTGAGGATGTATTGGACAGAAGGAATGCGTCCACGCTCGGCATGAGCTAGGCTCGAATCGAACCGGGAACGAGTGCTGTGTCGAGTGGCGTACCAACTTGTTTTTGAGGGGGAGGGGCAAACCAGACCCCCCTCCCCCCGGGCCAGGGTGGCGGCGCCTTTGGTATCCCTTGGGCGCCGCTGGCCAGTGTTTGCTCTGCCCAGTGGCGGCTGCTTCAGGTGGGGGGGGGGGGGCAAACACATGCCTTGCCCCCCCCTCTGAGAACTGGGGGACCAGCGCCCCCATTGCCCCCTCCCACCTCCCCCCCCCCTCAGTTAGTACGCCCATGGCTGTGTCATCAGCATTCGGCGAAGACACAGATCCAATCACACGCGTCATGCCTGAAAAATGGCGACCGCCAATGTTGCTGGAAGGGATTTAAGAGAATATGGTCAATTTCTGCTATATGTGGAGGCCTTCTGAATCTCTGTATGTAGGTCTAGAAGAAGCTTGGTCGCTCATGATGTCGTCTGCTGGCCGCTTGTGTGGAAAAAGACTAATAAAAAACCGGTTTCTCGGAGCTGTGCTAGCCTGAGAAACATGGAGCTGTTCCTATCAAGCCGGAATCACGAATCACTCAGCTTGTAGTAAGGAAACGCCTTCATGCTCCGTTCACCCCTAAGCTGACAGCGCTGTGGAAGTAACGTGCTCGTCGGACAAGCCATATGTCTATCTCTCGCCACGTAAACACGCTGCCACCCACACGCAGGGAGCAGGGTCCGGTGTTGAAAGGATCGTGCTTTATTGGTCTGGCGAGCCCATAGCTCGCACTCCACAGTCAGCTAGGAGTGAACGGAGTATGTGGTGAGCAAGTTCGCCTGCTTCTTACACAGTTTACTCCTGACATCAAAAGGTCGCATCCCGATTGGAAGGATAGAGCAGGTTGACGCAAAAGTTGAGCTTCCCAGTGTCGAACCCTGATTGGAGGATGATAGTGGGCAGACAGAAGGCTAGGCGAAGATTGTGTGCTACTCGAACGAGGGTTACCGTGGCTTTGGCACCAAGCTTCCAAGCTCCTCCGTCCTCTTTGGAGTCGCAGTAATGGCTATCGCAGAGACGTACAGCGTGTCCGCGAATGCCTCGAAGTTTGAACCCAATTTAGACGGCCCAAAGAAATCGGTTTCTCGCTGTATTGGGCTGCTATTTTGTACAAAGTCGTGGCGTGCTGGTAGAAGCTTGGTGTGGAAATATAAACAAAGAAGCGAAAGACGTTTACAATTTTCTGTAATGCAAAATCAGGGCGCAGTTCTCGAGGACGAGCAGGGGAGGGTACGGAGAGGAGGGTATTCCTCCTCTCGCTCTTTACCCTCCCCTCTTTCTCTCCTCCTCCGCTACCATTTTCTCGCTAAACATTTAAAGGGAAGGTGGGGCACTTCTGCATTTGAGAAAAAACGCTTTAATTGCGTTCATTTGACCTTTAGAATAACAGATATCACAATTATGTTTCAATGCGACGCGCCGGAGAGCCATAAGAGCAATTTCAAAATAGGGCTGAAGCCTCGCCTCCCTAGCCTTGGGCAGCCAAAAGATCCGTCGATGACGTCACGTACAGCGACTTTCTTTAGCGTTTTCTCGCGATTCACACTACTTGCGCAGCAAAAGGTTTGGGTATTCGGGTTCACGGGGTAAAAATACGCTAGAATTCACTTCTAACTCATTTTTTTCAAGAAGCTCCCCATCTTCCCTTTAAGGAAAATTTCCCCGCTAAAATTAGCGGGAAACTTTTCCCATAATTTACACCCAAATCCATTATTCCCGGTTCCATTATTCCCATAAAATGCAACGCGCGTGGTTTAGCCGACGCCGATGGCGACGGCGACGTTGCTCAACCTGGAAACGGGTGCCAAAGAGCTGCGCTCTAGAAAACTTACCTCGATAAAGAAATGGAAGAAACAGCCCAAGCGGCACGGATTTTGGCCAGCATTGGCCCTTGGCTGGCAAGGAGGAGGAGGAGGAAAACTTTATTTGAATGCCAGCAGTCGGTAGGACCCTGCCCCACGCATGGGGTGGTGACCACAACGCGACGCGGCCCCCACGTCTATCTCGCGCCTTCTACTCCTTTTTTTTTTGCCAATGGCTTTTGGCCAATGGCCAAAGAGTGGCCATTCATCGGCCAATGCTAGACTAATCGCTGATGGCCAGTGGCTATTGGCCAATGGCCAGAGAAAGGTAATTCATAGGCTAATCACCGGCCATTATCTGGCCACTGGCCAAATGATCATTGCCATGCATTGGCCAATCATTGACAAAATTTCTGCTGCTTGGGAGAGCATGTTTCGGGCAATTTACGATGGGATTTCGCCGACAGTTGAATCACGGTACTCTCCGACTTGTATGTGCTGCCAACAGAGGGTGCAACGTCAGATGTGCGGAATTAGAGATCCTGTATTACGGAGAGTTTCCAACCACTCGTTCGGGGTCGAACGGTTCATTGGCCGCGTTTACAATACGACATGCGTGGAGGTGTCAAAAGCGTTTATCGTCTGAAAACGTCGCCGCCGTTTTCTCGGCTGGCTTTAGTCCTCGCGACTTGAGAACGAAGATCAGCGCGCACTTGCGGTTATTCTCCGCAGGATGTCCGCCATTAAATTACAAACACCCCCCGTGTTTTGGGATGGACCCCTTCTTCAATCTAGTCTCTCTAAGAGGAATCAAGGCCTCGACCAATTATGTCCGCAAAAAAAGAGAACAGAGCCCTGAAAAATTTCAATGCTTGCTCTGTTTATTTTTTTTTTTAATATTGCATTTTGAAAATTTTATTTGAGAGAGAGCGCTTACTTTGAAGGAATTATTGCCAAGCCTAAAATACAGCGATTATTATTACATTTTACGCAAGCGAGAGAGTCCGTGCTTACGCCCAATGGAGTCACTAGATTCTCTAAACATATCCACAAACTTGCATAGTCGTTAAATAGCGATACCAGGCGGCTGTGGAACCATAGTTTTTAAAGTTTTGTCTATATGTAAAATATTCATATGTAGTCGAATGATATCACTAATGTTTGGTAACTCTGACTTATGTGATAAAATAAGTCGTCATGTTATTTTTTCTTTTTGGTCCCTTGTATTAAACTATAAACAGGGGAATAGCGCGGCTTTTCGATAATGAGTTATTTACTAACTTGTATGAGAAATCCACGATCAATAAAAACCTCCCCTAGTGTTCTGGCTTTTCCCTCCGAAGTCCTCCTCCTCTAAACATAAACATCTTAATCTTGCCGGTTGGCTGTACGGTATGCCTTTTTTGTTTTGTGTACGATGACAACCTTTGTAATGTAAGAACAGACGTCCATCTGTAGGTTTTCTATATAAAGTCGTTTTTAAATTCTAGTATCGTTGAAACTTGTGCGAGTTGGTTCTGCATTTGTGATAATTAAAAACAAAACAGCGCGGAGACGGACGAGGGAAGATTAGATGCACACAGACAAAGCGATGACTTACAACTGTCTTTTATTAAAAAGACGCCAGGTTATTGTCATAATGAATACGGTAAAAACATACACCGTCATACATTCTTTAACACACGTCCAATCCCGGGGAAACATCAGTTCCTTGTCATATAAAGGTATAAACGGCACACTGACACAGCTTCCGTCCTCGCATCGTGCGAGTATCAGATTTTTGAGAAAACACTTCCCCTCTTTCCCTTTTTTCCCGCCATAAACATTTACCCGGAAGTCAAACAGATTGGGGGGGGGGGGGTGGTCAGGGCTTCCGAATAGCATTGGAACGGCACCGGGTTGAGAATGGCTCCAGAATTGCTCCGGGTTGGAATTGGTGCCAAAATCACACGTGGTTGTGAAAGCTGCGGTAGAAGCCCTGCATCCAGCAGGCATTCGTTTTCCTCCGTCGTGAGGAAATTCCCGTTCGCATTTCGACTTCTTGGGGTGCGCCGATCGCTATCCAAGGTCGGCCGCGACAGCGGGCAAACGAAGGTTACCGCAGGCAAGTAGCAGACGTAGCCTAAAGCTATCATAGCCGACCGAGCGGAGAGCAGGCGATGGAGATTGCATGTGTTAGCTAGTACTGCCAAGGTGCGAAGAACGGCGCCTCTCTTGAACGCCTCTAGTTCGCGCTCGTTGCCATTACACCGTCCTTCGGCGTGCACTGGAGGCTCACAAGAGGCCGAAGCGTTGTCCAAGGAAGAAAACTTGGGCTGCACTGTAAAGGCTAAGACGCTGATTCAACATACCAGGCCTAAGGCACGTTTACTTTCGAAATGGGAGTAAATAAACCAGAAACTACCATTTCACACCGGTCGCTAACGGACGGAGTATAAAAGAGTCATCACCTGATTTTACTTCCGCTTGAAACCGGAGTTCTGGCACGACAACACTCCGCAAGACGCAGTGGGGTTGTAATACTCCGCTTGGTCCACCCGTCTGTAGTAGGTCGGCCGCCATTCACACAGCCGGCGTTTTCCACATCCCGCCAAGTCCCGTCACTAGCGCGAACGGGTTTCCAGTTATTGAAGAGGCCGTTATGAAGGGTTCAAAGGGTTTTGGGACTGTTTTTGCCCGAAAGCACGACGCCGGCAAACGCCAAGCATAACACGGGCAAAGCGCCAATCACAAAATACAAAATTTTCGCTCAATCTGGCGGATTCCCGAAAGTTGAAAGGTCCTTGTGAAGTAGACGACAATCAAGCTCTTTTCGCGCCTTTCGGGCAGATGCGAGCGTGGTGCAACTGCTGTGTGTTGTTTTAAATTTCTTTCACATAATGCATTCTCCTAGCGCATCTTGATTTCCGAAACCAGTTTCGCGAAATGGATTCGACATCTGAAGGCCTGCTCAAAGAGGACACTTCAGAAATTGTGGGGCGACACAACTGCGACATAAAAGGCTCTTTACACACCAACGTTGACGAACGCAACGCGCGCCGGCGCAAACCGATGTTCGTCGGCCACTGCGCCACGCCACGCTGCGCTGTGAAGCGCCCGAACGACTGTGTTTACAGTCCAGTCTGGTTCTATGTTGGAAAACATGAAAGCCATTTACAACTCCTGTCGATTAGAGCGCAGCTTTGCTGCGCTCTAATCCTCCCTTCCACCCCTGGGGAGGAGGATGGAAGGGTACTGACGGATAGGATGGAAGGGTACTTAGGGATAGGTGACTGCCTGAGGTCCCGGGACCTCAGGGGTCACATGACATCAGGGGGTCACGTGACCTCAGGGGGTGTCACGTGACTTCAGGGGGTCACGTGACCACAGGGGGTCACGTGACCTCAGGAGGGTCACCCTCATGACCCTCGTGAGGGTAGCCCTCGTGACCCTCGTGAGGGTAACCCTCGTGAGGGTAACCCTCGTGACCCTCGTGATCCTTGTGAGGGTAACCCTTTTGAGGGTAACTAACCCTCGTAACCCTCGTGACGGTTACGAGGGTTACCAGGGTTACTCTCACGAGGGTTTCGAGGGTAACCCTCATGATCCTCGTGAGGGTAACCCTCGTGAGAGTAACCCTCGTGACCGCCCGCGACGGTTACGCGCGGTTACGCGCGGTTACGCCGACGGCGAGCGCCGCTCAAGCCGGAAACGGGCGCCTAATAGCTGCGCTTTAATAGCGATGAAGAAACTTCATCGTGATGTAGCGTTGGTGGGAGGAGCCCCAACTTCATCGCCGGCAAACTCCACTGGGGAGCCAACTTGATCGTGACGTCGGTCAGCGAGAAAGGATTAAGTGAACTCCATAGCCATAGAATTCTCCCAAAAACTGTCCCCAGAGGGGAATTCTGAACCACTGAGTGAAGGGAAATTGTAAACCTATATATAGCAGGCAGGGTGTCGAGACCGGAATTTTTATCGGTTCGGTTCCGATTCAGGTTCGCAGATTTCGGTTCAGCTCCGGTTCAGTTCCGGGAGCAAAAAATAACGGTTCGAACCGGTTTGAACCGGTTCGAACGGAGTTTGAACACGCAAGACTGAGAATATATTTTCCAAGCAGTTTCTTTGGTAATAGGCACTATTTCAATAGTGAAACGAGCATCTAGCTTTTTAGCATTTGTAGAGTCCACTTATATTTTCAGGTAGAAAAATAAATTGCGCGTTTTAATTGGAAGGAAAGCAGTAAAAGAAAGCTAGACTAACATATATGACTCAGCGTATTTTAGTACACCTCAGTCGCATATATTTTAATTTTGACAGCAAAAGGTTATCAGTTTGGAGATCCGCCTGCACTGCCCGTTAATGCTAAAAACTTTGCGCGGCAGTATTAAAAGTAGGCTCCTGCTGTGCCCTCTTGAGACTTAAGAATTAATTACAGAGCATAAAAGCATGAAATGAAAAAAGCACGTTCTCGCCATATATACTCGAAATCTAGTTTACAAGTAGCTACGTGCGTTTTACAATATTTGTAGACAACTGACTCAACTGAGCTAGAAGCAATAATATTTTTTCAAAATGCACAAAGCAGTTTTAGGACAGGGTCTGTCCTACAAAACTGTTTCCGGCATTTCAGTCTCTACCTTTTATAGAAACACTGAGCCGCAATAACAACGCTTACTTTCCTGACCAATATTCTTTACACTCAAGGACCGTACATGCATGCAAATAATCATGCAAAAAGAGGGGACCTTCGTACGGCGCGTACCAAAAAGAACAAATTTTGACATAGCTATGGTTTGAGGTTTATTCTTGTCAAGATATCGGTCCAATTCAATTTACAAATAAACATGGCCCTTGCTATTTTCTATATTTTTTGTTAAATAGAGCAAAGTAGTATTTCATACTCTGCATCGACATTACAATTACTTAATTGGTCACTTCTCTGATCGGTCTGCGTGCCGCAATCGTCATAGTTCTGCCACGCGCCACTGTGTACTTTGTTGTTTCACGTCCAGCCCACACAGACACAAACACTTTTGTTAATCACATAAAAGGAGAAACAGACTTCTATATGTTTGAGAGTTTGAATATGCGCCAGGAAGACATATGTTATTTTTATCAGCTTCTCCATAATAAAGCCTTTGTTTAAGATTCTCCCCCCAAATCACTTCTATCGAAGATAAAAAAGCCGGAAAAATCGGTGCAGAATATATCGGGCTACCTCTGGGGTGCATTTGCTTATGATGTACATCTTTAGGGTGATCGGCCGCTTTATTTATGTTGTCAAGACTTCAGGCACTAATAAAATATATTTTATTGTCATTAATAATTTTGACTGTATAGAAGTCTGCATAGCCGCTTGAGACTGACATCGAAGCATATCACTCGAGAATACGCCACCTGTTCAGTCTAGCGGAACACTGCCTTTTCTGTTCGCAGTTTGGCAGTGTGAAAACACCGGGTCGTGGGCTGCGCCAAAAAGAACTGTGTGCTCACATTACAGATTCTGAAGGCAAATACACCGAAATGTGCAGAAAGGAGAGATAATAAATAGGTATTCTTCTAAATAATCCCATACAGGACGCCTTACTGCAAAAATAAACGTATTGAAATGCAGGTTTTAAGCGTAAACACGTTTTGACAGAACTCCGTCTGGCTGGGTCAAAAATTTATGAAATGAGCACCTTCACCAACCAGCCTGCTGAAGATCTAGGACGCCAGTCGTTTCAATAGGTCAGGCTCAATAAGTCGACAGCCGCTTAGCCATCGGAGTATGTCCAACGGACCAGGGCCCTGGAAGAACAAAAAAAAAAAAATCCGGGGACACCTAAGCGCTTTTTGCGCAGGTTGTGCAGAGCCGAAATCGCGAATGTCCGTCTCCTGCTCCCTTGGTTCGTCACTAGCCAACGGGAACCCACCATCCCATCAGATTCCTGCTACACGTGACGTTGGGACGGTCTGGGAGGCGCCAGAACGGCGCGGCTTCAAAGCTGATGACGTCGGTTCCTCCCATGGGACACCCAATGCTAACGCATTAAAAGTGAAGGAAGCAAACGACACACCGTAGGTGGAGAGAAGCTCGGCTCTCACACGCCAAAATAGTCGCCTCTGATGAAAATACCGAACCGGTTTTGAAACGTCGGACTCCTAACTGTTCAAGGACTTGGATGGTTATCGATCCGTATTTCACTAATAGAGGTACGTGCAATGATGCTTCTAATTGCACATTAATATCGCCAGAGAACAGACAATATATTTCTAATTTAAATCACATTTGGATATCGGATTGCACGAGTTCGCAAGACTTCGCAGAATACTGTCTCGCGAGGCTGAAGTTATATTTGGTTTTACGTGCACTTGTATTTGCGGCCTCATTTTTACAACACTGTGCTTTATCAGCCATGCGCGCTCTAACATTTTATTAGGCTGCCGGATATAATCGCCAGACCACAACTTTAAAATTTGGACATCTCTTTTTCCTACGCTTTGTTTCAGCTTAAAGGGGCATTGCAAAGGGACGAAGAAAACCAAATGCTGCTTCGAAAAGCGTGCCTGTCAGTGCTCACGCACGAGCGTTTTAGTGAGGACATTGGTCTAGAGCGTTAGATAATAGCGGCATAAAATTCTGGAGAGGCGAGGACTGGCTGAATAAAGCCCCTATCATGTCCCAAAAGCTGCGCAAGGTGCGTCGATGCACGAGGCACGTGCTCGGTGCATCCCTGGGGAAGATAATGGCGTGAACGAGCGCAAGGGCACTCTATCTAGATTTAGGACGACCGTGCTCTTCCCGGAAGTGGTGCGCGGCACGTGTCTGCGAGCGTTTCCACAACAATGTATGGCGCCACTTTTCCCAGGATAGAGGGGTTTTATGGCTGAATAGCCGCAAGTGACTCCTTCTGATCCCTTCAAACACGTGACTCTCACTCAAAATTTTGCTTGGAACACCCGTAAATTGGTGGGGCGTTCACATCTTCATAACTGGATGTTAATTTCCAACACTTAGGAAGACCGCGCATGGTTGTGGCACGCTCTTGTTTCGGTTCTCTATTGGTTCAGACCAAGGACGTCATCAACAAAAGAAGTGTGCTGAATATTCTGAACCTAGTTCAATAATGATGTTCAACATGTCGGATTTTCTTCTTTATTGTATGTTTAATGTGTTGCTAGAGTCACTCACTAGGTTAGAGCGAACGCGATGCAAATTAAAAGATGGCCGGAAACGCTTTGCAGGGGCCCCTTCAAGTCCAGACACAGCCGATGCTACAAGCGCAAGCGAGGTGGTCCTGACCGGTGCTTGCACTGCGGTGATGCCTCGTGCTTGGCGCAAGACTGATGAAAGCGCCGAGCGTGCTCTTTTAGCTTCTGCTACACTCAAACTTAAAGTGAAACCGAGTATTATGTTGAAAACATTCCATTTAACCGAGAAAACCGAACTGATTAACATTGGTTTGCACGCGACATCCTCGCACTATGTCCGCGGGGTTAAGAAATTTCTTTTAGCTGAGAAAATCAAATCCCGTTGCGTACAATGCACGCCGCTTAAGAAGGTTCTCGCGCTCAGTGCCGCTCATATATTCACAAAACAAAAGTTAATACTTTTTGGTGCAGCGTCGTGAGGAACGACGCGAGTGTCTGCATCTAGTAAAAACCCGCTTTCTGGCAGGAGTGATTTTGCAAACGAAGTAGCTTTGCGGGATCACGCCGTCTTGTCTGCGCCCAAGATGCAGTATGTTTTAATTCCCCCCCCCTTTCATTTACGATGCTCTTCCAAAGAATACTTTTCATTTCAGAGGACTCCCTCGTCCGTTTTGCCGGGGGTGCCGATTCGACAGTTATGTTTGTGTCATTTGTTAACAGTAATCCTCCATTTCTTTTATTCTGCACCAAAAACAGTGAAGATTAAAAAAAATTGAGAATTTGAGGGACTGTTTTTTAAGGCCACTAGAATCTTTCTTTTGTAGGGCATCCCTGCCGTACACACTTGTAGTTTTATTTATCGTCAGATTAATAAGCCACATTTAGTCCTTTCAATCCTCTCTATTTTCAGGGACAACTCTCATGGGACAGTTCAGCAAAAACGAAAACATGTTTCGCTGCCTCAATGAGGTGTACATGTAAAATGGTTTATGCAACAATTTTTGTACTTTCAGTAAATACCACTAAGAGCTAATCCCTGACGTTGGCAGTTTTCCAAGAAACAGTTTTTTTCTCCACTCAATGACAGACGCAGAAAAAAATCAAGGAAAGAAATAGCTTTTCCTCCTCAACTCGCTATTAGAACAAGCGGCGATGTTATCTGATGCTAACTGTATACCGCCAGTGTTAGGAGTTCGGCTATTCTCATCTTTGATTGAGGACGACGACGAAGCGCTCGTTCTAACGGACGTGTTTTTCCTAGCTCCGCCGACATATATTTGTAACGCCGAGTTTAAAAGGCACTCGCGCCCCGGAAAAGGGCCCCATGGATCAAGGGGAGCCCTCCGCCACCCTCCGACCGTCGATATTGGATCCGGGAGGGACCAGTTTGGTGAATATGGAACCCGAGACTATGGTCACCTCGCTAAACCTAACGTCTGGAATGCGAGGCACGGAAACTCAGGCTGCCGCTACAGGGACAACCGCGACCACGGCGGGCCCATCGACGGAAGGCCTTCAAATTATACTGGACCAGAACACCCTCGGCAAATTGAACGAATTTGGAGTTGCGAGGGAAGATATCGGAAGGCTCTTTGTCAGCTTCTTGACCTACCTCGCTACCGCACAGCAAGGAAAAGGCGCGCAACCAGCCGCAGCAGAAAAGGTGAGCTCAACCCTTGGACACGAATATCCCACGATAGCTCAAGCAACACAATTGACAAAGACCCCACTAAAGAGCCAGAATGCTAAACCTAACGGGACAGACGCCACCCCCTTGGCGGAAAATATGGAGGACAACTCCTGGACACTAGTCCAGAACAGGCGCCGCCGTAAACGCTCGCTGACATCATTTGAAGAACCCGAGAAGAAAGCCGCTGCTATGTCCATCGATGAGAGGACAGAGAGTAAAACTACCAAGGCCATTGTCCTTAAGCCGATATGTAAGGAAGCAGTAAATGGCTTCAGAGCCAGGGACATCAGGCAGGCCGCGGAAACGGCAGGAATCGAAAGCCAAGAGGACTTCAAAATCCAGTATCAGACAAAGACCAACACTATTACGCTCACTACGCAAGAAGAAGGCACGGCAGAAAAGCTGCTACGGCTTAATGCAATAGAGAAGAACGGCAAGCAGTATACAGTTTGCCCCTACAGAGCAATGGAGAAGAACCAGATTCGCGGTGTCATATACCCCCGGGAGACAACAGCGAAGAGACACCAGAGACGCTGCTCGCAGACATGAAATGCGACAAGGCAAGGATTATCGCTGCCCGACTTATGGGTAAAGGCACAAGTGCAGTGTTAGTTACCTTCGAAGGTAACAAACTGCCCAAGAAGGTCGTCTTCTGCCAAGCAATCTTGAGCGTGAAAGAATACCGGCCGCGCCCGATTGTGTGCTTTAGCTGCCACGAGCTCGGGCATAAGGCGGATGTCTGCCCTCGCAAGGAACAAAGGTGCGGTCAGTGCGGGAACGTGCACGACGAAGGAATGGTCGAGTGCGACCGGGAACCAAAATGTCGTAACTGCGACGGCCCACATCCGGCCACCAGTAACGATTGTCCAAAGAGAAGAATTCCAGACAAAAGAAGATGACACCCAAACCTCCGGCACAAGGTAAAGAAAGTTACGCTGCAGCTGCTAAGTCCATCCCGGAGCGACCCAAGGCATCGGGGAAAAACGATCAAGACGAGCTTCCCACATGGATACCGGAATGGGCGAAATCTACCCAACGACATCAGCCAAGCCAGCAGGCGTCAGACTTCGACGCCGAGAAAGAGATGAATAAACTCAAGAACGACGTACACATCGGCTTCAAGATGATCTTCGAGGCCATCGGAGAGATCAAGAAGGAGCTGGCGTTGCTGCGACATGGGAAGTAACTCCCATAGCAGTACAGGACAGACCACCACGGAACAAACCCGCATTGTCCAATGGAATTGCTGCACATTTTCGACCAAAAGTGCAGAGCTGAGGTTGAGATTCGAGAGACAGCCGCCGCCGGATGTACTTCTTCTTCAAGAAACACGAACCCCGAACCTAACGTTCCCCTGCTATAGTTTCTACACGAACCCGACCATAGTAACTACCCCAAGACCGAGCGAAAGGAACCCAGAGACGAAGAAAGGCTGGGCAGCAGTAGCAGTCCTGCGGCACATACCACATGCCCAGCTAGATACGGCGTCACTTTGCACTGGCAACAGAGAAGTGGTAGCCGTAAGACTCAGTCACAAACGGAAGAGGATGACTTTAGCTTCCGTCTATATAAGACCAGGAACGGCAACGGAAGATGACAAGGAAGCAACGGCATGGATAGGCGAACTTGTCGGTCTAGCCGAAGGGGACCCGATTGTCATAGCCGGGGACTTCAACGCTCGACACAAAGATTGGGGGTACTCCAACAGCACGAGAAAAGGCCGACAAATTAAACACGCAATGAAAACTGCGGGCCTTACACTACGCAACAAGCCGGGAACCAAGACAAGGATTGGAATGCACAGTAGGCAAAAAGACTCCACCCCGGACCTCTCCTGGGCCACTGCAAGCCTAGTGCTCGACTGGTCAACGTGGAGAGACAACCTTGACAGTGACCACTTTCCGGTCGAAATAAAGATTCACCACGGACAACGCAACAGTGGCAAAGAACAAAGACCAGTAGTCAAATGGGATCGTTTTAGGGAACTGCTTGAGACAGAGGACAGCGGAGACATCGAGGAGTGCATTCGGATGGCTCTGAGCGAAGCGAAGACGAAAGTTCTAGTAAAGCCTGGAGCCCCAACACCAGACAATCACCTGCTAAACCTCTGGGCCAGCCGTCTACAAGCACTGCAGCGGTACCGAAAGAACAGGACGCTGCATCTAAAAATCAAACTCAAACGAGCAGCAGCGAAAGCGAGGCAGTACTCTAAACAGCTCGGGCGCGAGAGGTGGAGGACCCATTGCGGGTCCTTTAACGCACGAAACGGATTGGGAAGAGCTTGGAGAACTTACAAGGGACTGAACGGAGCAAAGCGCAAGACAAGAAACGCTGCGCAGAACCTGGCCCTCAAGCTCAATCTAAGCGAGACAGAGATGGCGATCAGGGCTGGAGAATTGTTCTTTCCCCAAGAAGAAGATAGCGCAAACCAGAGACCGGTGCCAATGAACACCCGCCCGCCACAAGAGGAAGGAATGGAAGACCCACTAAATATGGGAGAACTAGTCGAGGCAATCTACACGGCGAAAACCGGCAGTGCTCCTGGCCCGGACGGGGTAACGTACCAAGCTCTCAGAAACCTACCGGAAGAATCGAAGCAGAAACTTCTCGACAAATACAACATAATATGGGAAGAGGGTAGGCTACCGAGAGCCTGGAAACTCTCATGGGTCACCCCAATACCCAAGCCCGGCAAACTGCTTGATCGCATTGAACATATGAGACCTGTATCTCTAACATCCAATATCTGCAAGACGATGGAGAAAATCGTGCTCAGGAGGATACAATGGTATTTGGAAAAACACGAACGCCTGGATCCCCGGCAAACGGGCTTTCGCGAAGCAATGGGGACACAAGATAGCCTAAAGTTGCTTTATGAGGAGGTGCTAGCCGAAAAAGACAAACAAGACCCACGGCTCGTGGTCGCCCTGGACATCCGCAAGGCGTTTGATTCAGTGCCGCACTGGGCAGTAGTCCGGGAGGCAAAAGCATGCGGCATCCGTGGAAGATCTCTGAACTTTATACGAGACTTCCTGTGCGACAGGAGGTTCCAGGTGAAGATCGGAGGTACCATGGGCCCAGAAACACCGATTAAAAGAGGAGTGCCACAGGGGGCAGTTCTATCGCCGACCCTTTTCAATATGGTAATGGCGGGTCTCCCAGCTCGGCTTCGAGTCATCGAAGGGCTGGGATTCACCATCTATGCGGATGATGTGACGCTCTGGACCCGAGGGGGATCCCTGGGGGAACAAGAGAGCACGATGCAGCGGGGCATAGATGAAGTCGCCACCTACCTGGCGGAGGTTGGGATGGAAGCGTCATCAGAGAAAACGCAATATATGATGGTCGCTCGCCCTAGGGACCACAGGAAAGGAATAGCAGGCTCAGTACGGCTAGAACTCAATGGACAAGAAATTGACAAAAAGCCACATATCAGAATCCTTGGAGTCACCTTCGAGCAGACGGCAAGAAGCACGAGATGGATCCCGGAGATGGAAAAGGCGTGGGCTCAGGGTCTCAAGCTCATAAAGAAAACAACAAGTAAGTCCTGGGGAGCAGATGAGAAGGCTCTCCGTATCCTCACAGAGGCCCTTCTTACGTCACGAGCACTCTACAGCTGCAACTGGCTGAATCTCAACCAGACGCAGTGGAAGAAACTCGAGAGACTTAACAACCAATCCAGACGAGTAGTCACGGGCCTTCCAAAATACACGCCACTCGAAATGCTAGAAAAGGAAGCTCAAATGAACACCATAAAAGACAGGGCCGAAACCCAAGCAATCGCTCAGTTTCAAAGGCTTGAGCGCACTAAACATGGACGTAGATTCCTGCAAGACCTGGGATACGAGACAAGCAACAAGCCGCCATTGGAAGAGGCGCTACCTCCTTGGCGGGACGAGATGATAACGGATCATCGGCCTCTACCTCAAGTTCTCAACCAAGGGAAGAGGGCTAGAGCCGCAAAGATGCACGCGGCATGGTGCGAAACCCATGCGCCGAACGAAGAAGTACGGTACACCGACGCCGCAAAGAACGGTGAGAAAGTGACATCGGCCTGGCATGACGCAAGGAGAGGCAGGACACAAACCGAATTACTACCGTCGGGCACGACGGTGAGGGAGGCCGAATTGAGGGCGATATTGGCGGCGGCCCAGGACATCGCAGGAAAGAGCGCGACGGCACCTCACGCCAGAATTTTTACAGACTCGCAAGCAGCGATTAACGCAACACGCAGCAGCAGACCAAAGGGCCGAACAATAAAAAAGATCAAGAAAGTGGCGACGGAGCTTCGCATACGTGGCACCGACCTGCACATCACATGGCTTCCCGGGCACAGCAAAATCCCCGGGAATGAGAGGGCACACAGGGCCGCAGCGGAAGAAATATTTCACAGCTCCGCGACTGGCTCGACCTCTCATTCTGAAACGAATACCACGGTAGACCCTGAGGAACAGGCTGAACTTGCCAAGCAGGCGAGGAAGGCCTACCTCAGAGGGTTGCTGCCGTCACAAGAAGACAACATACCAACGAGCTATACCAGATGGGAAGCTGTCCGAGTCCGACGGATCAGGACCGGAACAGCATTCACACCGGCCAAACAAGCGAGCTTCGGGCTCGTCGACCTCGAGGGCTCCAGATGCAAGGCCTGCACCGGGAACAACATCGCCACACTACGCCACCTCCTCTGGGACTGTGCAGGCCTGGAACGGCTGAGGAAGAAAGCGATCCAATCTCTTCGAGAAGAGGAAAGACCGGCGACGCTCGAGGAGTGGTCCCGACCCCAGGGAACACCGCAGCACAGGAAAGCAGTCCTCGATTCCCTGATGAGCTACATCAGGGAGACGGGGACCCATCATCATATTTAATTATTTTTTTCACATCATTCATTTCCTTTCCCCCTGAACCCCCAGGTCCCCCCCTTCCTGTCTCAGGCCACCCCACCAAGACAGCCGAACCACTCATCTCATCAATAAACGTAATTCAACAACAACAACATCTTTGATTGAACAAAAGCCAACACGAATGTTTGGCGATGCTAACTGCCAAGAACTCGAGCACTCAACTCGGGCTTATGACAATCGAGTACGTCACGATGTCACTTGAATCGCCGTGAGACGACGTGATGGCATGTGATGTCACGATGTCAACAACGCTAATACATATATATTCCGTTGCAACTGTAGAAGGTAGGGCAGGGAAAAGAAGGCAGAGGAAGAAGCAGACGGAACGCTGGAGAAGAAGGGGAAAACCTCCTCCTCTCTCCAGCGTTCCGCCTGCTTCTTCCTCCCCGGCCTTCCTCTCGCTTGCCCTACCTTCTTGAGTTGCAACGGCTATAATGACGTACTCAATTTAAGCCGACTTGACGCGGTGAGTCACGAGACTACGTCACAAGGCCACTTGACGTGGCATTATTTGATAGCATATCTTGACACTATGACGTCACGTGACCACGTGACACATGATTAATCGTAGTGCCAATGCAAAAGCGCCACGAAAACCCACAATTTTTCATACATTGCAATTCAGTATATGACAATTTGATCACTATATAGAAATACAGCTGTCAATTTTTACTTCTGGAAATACTCATTTTGTAATAAAAATATTACCGTGAACCGTTTTGAACCGGTTACCGTTATATTTTTTTCCGGTTCAGTTCCGGTTCAGTTCCAAGATGGCGGCGATGATTTCGGTTCGGTTCAGTTCCGGTTCGGCTAAAAATAACGGTTCTGTTCCGGTTTTCGGTTCGGTTCGGTTCCGGTTCGACACTCTGATAGCAGGTGTTCATTTTTAATTCGAACAGATTCATTACAAAAGGTCCGTAAAAGATGCACTAATATGGTTTGTTCAGGTGAGTTATACGGCCAGGGGGACATTATGCGGGTGGCTAATCGTTGCGATAAATCGGTTAATTAATTAAAAGTCGTTAATTAACCTTTTAATTAGTGAAAATAAACATATGGTTTCAATTAGAAACTTAGAGAGCGTCATCGAAAACCACTAAATCAACTCTTTTAGAACGACTTGAAGCTCGTAAGAAACTTGAGGGCGCGCCAAAGTTACCACTCGTGAAGCAGGCGCAAAAGCTACAGTTGCGGAACGCGATAATGATCTAATCATCCACGTTCCGCCACCGCTACTTTTGCGCCTGCTTAACTAGTGGTAACCTTGGCGGTCCCCCGAGTTTCCCACGAGCTTCAAGTCGTTCTAAAAGAGTTGATTTAGTGGTTTTCGATGACGCTCTCTAAGTTTCTAATTTGAACCATATGTTATAATTGGAACCATATGTTTAACAATTTGTTTCTGAAAATAATAACATAGTTTGACTTAAAAGATATCAATTGCATACGCCACAATTTTGATTCTAGCACAGTGTTAATAACATTAACGCTTAACAACAAGCTGACATAAGATGCACTACCTTAATTAATTTACACGTTTGTTATTCTTTTAAGAAGCGGACAAAAGCTCTCTTACCAATCTTTAAACATCACCACAAGTTCGTTGTGCTTGCATGATATAATATATTTAGTATAAAGACCGTCTTATATAGTGCAATTATCTTCGTCTACTCTCACTCTCGTGTGAAAAAAACCCCTATAGCCACAATGCACAATTCGGCTGCCGTCCACAGGAATTTATCAGTTCTTTTTTCATATGAGTGACGTTGCAAACAAAATCGGAAAATCAGAAATCGAAATTGCACCATGTGAAACGGCCGTGCGTTCCCTTCGTCGCCTTTTCTGTGACGGAAGAGCAGGTCGCGAAACCACGTGCTCTACGACAATACAATATTTTCTTAGAGCATGAGTCTCCAGACGTTTTTGGCTCACGGGTCGGATTAGAAATCTGTCAAAATCTCAAGGGCCGCAAAAAAAAAAAGAATTGTAAAAGAGGAAGAAGTAAATAAACACACCTACACAAGCATTTAAACACACAAAAGAAATATGGTTAGAGTATTAAAAACAGCGCGCTAATGCTGTTCAATGCCTACACTTGAATACTTAAATCTTGAAATTTAATATTTAGCTAAATATTACCTTACACGAAAATTGTGACCAAGAACATTCATCAGGCATAAATGAAAGCACATGGGAATCTTTGGCACATTCTGCCCAGTGCAAGAGACTAATGAGAATCATAAAACAAATACTTAAAAAAATGCAATTTAGTGACAGAGGACGCTAAGCCTAACATGAAAATGCAAAGAAATTTTACCAAAGTTTCAGACACATGAAGCAGGAACGGTGATGTTGGTGACAATGTTGTATACATAATATGGCGAGAGGATTCGCGTTACAATGAAGTTTCTCTCATTTTTTCTGGTATCTTCTTTTGTACAATCGGAGCGCGTTGCAACGCCTATTTCTTTATGTGCACTTCATTTGGCGCCGAAAGCAGCAGGTCCGCTGGAAGCGGGTCGCGGGTCCTGCTTCTTCTGAAGGACCACGAGCAGCCGAGAATAGGTCGGAAGACTTCCACGGGCCGGATCCACTGGTCTTATTAATGAACAGCGTCGACTTGGGCTGTGCCGCTTGTAAGCACTGCTAGCGCCATCTCTGAATTAGCTGGCAAACATGGTCGTCGTTCGATATCTTCCCGGCAGCTGCCGCCACGCCACTGGGAAAGCACGTTTTTAACGCAGGCTTTGTTAATCAAGATACTAACGAATCTAGATGGCGCCACTGCTCTGGCTTTGCAAAAGGCGCTCCGTAAAGCCAACCGAGTCCGTCATGCATTTCGGCAATTTCGTCAACATCTCTTCTGCGTAAAAAAATCCCCTTTGAACTCACGCTTGCATTTTTTTTTGTATACGGTTAAGTTAGAAAGTTAATTTCAGAAGTGAAGAGTGCGTGTGCATGACCTTCCAACGGCACTCGTGGTGGACGTGCGCTTGGTGTTCATAGCTCGCTTCACTGCCCCAGAGAGCTGTCTCCGAGTTGTTCCTCGTCAATAAAGAGCTTCTGATTGTTGCATTTTTCAGTGTTCGCTTGTATAGCGCGTCCTTACCACGCTCTTCAAAGTGATGAACACGACCGTTCTGGGCTTTAGGGATTGCCGGCCGGGATAAGCATATGATTATACTGTATTTTCCGGAGTATAGTCCGCACCCAGTGTATATTCCGCAGGCGCAAATTCGGGGTAAAAAATAAACGTTTTTGCTTAGGCAGCCCTTACCAGGTGCATAGCTCGCACCAGTGCATTGTCCGCACCATGTACCAGGTGCATAGCTCGCAAAGAAGCCCATAATATACATAAATCATCATTAACATACTCTTTCATTCACTAAAATCCGTCTCGTTTTGTAATAATCAACGATATTGAAAAACAAAAATCCTGTATAGTCCGCACGCGTGGATAATCCGCTCAGTCTAAAATTTTAATTTTTTATACATGTCTAGTCCGTGCACTATAGCCTGGGAAATACCGTACATGTATCGTAACCTCGTGCGATCATGTTATCTACAATAACAATTATACAACAGTGGGCGAATTTATCATCTACGATGTGAAGTATTGCAAGTCGTATCTGAAAACAAGGCCTGCTCATTACGTCATCTCTAGTGGATCCCCGACTTGCCTCAAGCTGCAACTATAGTTACCACTAAGTGGCATACGCGTACGTCTGGGCGATGCTGCGTGCTATCGTGGCGCTCGTTGTGAGTCGTTGCGACAAGCGCTGGAGGCGATGCTGATGCGAGCTAGGTGGCGCTGTGCGCATCCACAAGGAATGACTTTTGGGGCAAACAAACACACTCAAATTGTAATCAATTTATATACCGCGTATTCCTTTTTTTTAATTTCTGAAATATAAACCTTGCTATAATCAGTGCAATATTACGTAATATTAACGAAGTAAACACACCTTGCTTAAAAAGAAAAGACCTTACAATGATCTCCCAAACTTAGGTGGCTCGTTGCTGTGAAATCCTTATGACGTCGAATAACCGTTAGGTTTGCGTTCTTGTTTCGAAGATATTTTTATTAAATATATTGCTTGTAATTTTCAGAAACCGTACTATTATTGATTCAGTCAACGTGTCGTCAAAAAAGTTTTGTTTCTATACGCCATTTTTTTTAAGTTGATGTACTTTGCGACATATTAGAGCAGCGGACACGCTCAATGTAATGACACCTGCACGCAATAGATTAATTGCGCAATCGCTCTCGTCTTGTGACTTTTTTAAGGTGCTTTAGTATTGAACCTGCGGTCCACAATGGACCTTTTTCCAGTAGCACTCTGCGCATGCGCGAACTCCGCTACCAGTGAGTCGGTTCCGCCGTTTTCGCCGTCGCCATTTTTGGAGGGCACCGACGCCAACGCCGCGGAGGACCTTGTCAACCGTGTTGTGATCGTGGATCGTGTTCATTGTGTGTTCCTGCTGTGTGCCGACGCTGCGCGGCCGGATTGTTGTGTTTCTGCCGTTTAGCATCGCCGTCTACAGCAGCCCAGCGAAGTGCCAGCAGAGTGACAGCTTTCCTGCGTTCGATGAGCGCCGTGTAGCGATGCCAAACACTTGCTCCGCAGTCGGTTGCTCAAACCGACGAGAAAAAGAGAATGGCACGCGGTTTTTTCGCTTCCCATCGCCCAAGTTTCACATCCGTCAACGAAACATGTGGATCGCGGCTGTTCGTCGCGTGAACCCCGGCGGCTCGACCTGGCAGCCGACGAGTAATGCTCGAATATGTAGCAAGCACTTCCACACAGGTATGTATGTTAACACTTTGGCAGCCTTTCACTCGTGTGCTAAAAGCGCAAAGCTCTTGATCACCCTTCGCGCTTATGGTGGACTCGGGTGGTCAAGGGTCGGCGAGCATTTGCTGGCGCTTCGGACGTACAAAAATGCTCCGGCGGCGACATGATCATATCCAACCCGGCGCGAGCCTCTAGCCCGCGCCGTCGCTGGTGTTTACGTTTGCCCGCGTTTGCCTGGGTCACGCATGAGCTTCGTTCAGTCGGGTGTATGACCCCACACCTGAGATGCAGAAATAAATATTGGCGTCACCGGAGCCCACACAGATTACAGGAGAGTGCAGGTTACGAAATTCGTATAGCGTCCTCCAGAAAGACATCAAATTTGGATGCGTTTTGTTCGCTTTTCCAGGGAACTGTAAAAATTTCGTAAGGCTTTTCAAGAGGGCTTGTCAGCTAGGGTCAATCTTTGCTTTTCTATTTAATCTTTTTCCTCTGATCATCATTTTTTCATGTCACAGTGCCAAGCCCGATCACTTACCACAAATTTTATTTGCAGGCTGGGTAGTAAGATGCTTAAGCTAGACATTCTTGTACAACAAATTTGGCCGCCTTTGGTAACTTGTAATTTCTCATTACCTGTTCGTTGTCTCAAGCAAAATTCATTCTCCTCATCAATATTTATTCTGTTGTGTTTTTATGGTTGGGTACAAGTCTCTCGGACTCATGGGAATGGGAATGGGGGCCCAGTACCTAATGCACTGCAGATGAGAGCACACACAGCGAAACTCGCATTGTTAAACCCAAGAACTTTAGAATCAATCCCCACCCTCAAGCATCACAGCATTGGCATGCAGTGGTGTGTCGCTGTTGTGTGATACATGTTAAAGGCCTCAGGCTAGCAGTTGAAATATCTCATTTACAGCGTATAACAATGTTGGTCAACCCTGGCAGACAGAGGGAACACTGTCGATAGAACTAATCTCAAGTTTGCTTCATTTCTGCGTTGCTGTCTGGCTCGATGTCTCCATTTAAAACTCGGGCCCATTATCGGCACAGTGTTTCGTTTGGTTCTCCTCCCCTATTCAGATACGACAATACTAGATATGGTCGGGCTGATAAACTGCACGACCTCTTTGAGCTCGGGTAAAAACCATGCTAGCAAATTTCCAGCACTTTAATGAATTATGGCACCCGTACGAAGTACACTTGCCAGCATTTGACCTTGCGAACATCCGTGCTAAAGGTCTTTCAAAATATTTCGCTAGGAAATGACCACCTGAATTTGACATTGGAGGTGGCAAGCACAAGCTGGCCTGTGCCCTTTGCCTTGAAACATGCCTTTGTTCTGCAAGCTTTCGTTCTGCAAAAGCGTGGTTTAAAGCCTCAACTTTGTACACTAAAGCCTCACTGCTCTTTAAGCTGAAGGATGGCTGAAATAGTAACTCTGCATGGCGTCGGCAGAGTGAGGTTACAGGTTAGAGTCATGAGCTTTCTATCTGCCACCAATGATGTTTTACTTGTTAAGTCATTGTTAAGTCATTTGCACAAATCGGATAACGGATAGAGACGAGTGCCTCCCCTATAGTGCTATGCACATATTTTAGTGCCTGCACAGCTATGCAAACGGAAGATGTTAACAAAACAAAGATGTCACGTGCACACTTCAGAACTGATATTTCAAGTTAGGATGGTACCACCTATTAAATGAAAGGGAGGCCATCGTGCATTGTCAGTGTCTTTTCTATTTAATTTGTGTATGTCGCTCTGTTGTCATCATATTCATGGGCCCCCATCAAATATCCTGGTGCAATATTTATCTTTCTTTTTTTCCAGGCAAACCAGCAAAGCTGTCTACGCACCCCGATCATGTGCCATCGATCTTTTGCAATCGTCCAGCTCGAGATGGCGTAATGCAGAGGCACAAGCGGTCTCTCCTCAGAGGAAAGCAGTTTGTGTGCCACATTGTGGATATTCGTTATTTACACCAGAAGTCAGATCGAAGATGAATATGCTTGTTAGATCATCAACCAGCTAACTTAGAAACCGCTATACTTCGTTTCACCCTCCGTCCGAGTGCAGCAACGCTACGAGCCGGCCCAGTCAAACCAGGTCCGGGAGGGTATCACGTAACATTTTGGTTGAGAGGAGCTCAAGATTATGTGACACTTTCTCAATGCTAGATTGGCTGGGATGGCCCCTAGCATCTGCTGCGTTTGGATGCAAGGTGAAACGAAGCATAGCTCACCTTTTTTTTAGTTATCAAGTTAATAATGTCTTCTACTTTCACTTCGTTCCTCTTCCAATTTCCTCGTACCTTTCCCCTACTAAGAGTAACCAGCTGAGGCAGGCTGCATCGATTAACCTTCGTTTTCACCTCCTGTTCCTATTTTGTCATCTCAATATTTTGATTGACTGATTTTTGTTACTATATGCTTTTATACTTTGCAGATCTAAATACAGCTCCCGTTCAACGACCAGGAGTTGATGTCAGTCTACCAAATGATGAAGGTATGCTCCCTATAAATAGTCTTGTTCTTGCAGGAAAGGTTGGACCTGAATAGCCGCAAAATTAAAGGGAAGCTAAAGAGATTCTTGAAAAAGATGAGTTCGAGCTGAATTCTAGGATATTTTTACTCAATAAATACAGGTATCGAAACCACTTGCTGCACATACGTTGTGAAACCCGAGACAACACTGAAAACCATCACTGGTATTTTTTCATTTTTCTCCAATGTTTTGTGTTAATTTTCAGCGTCTACCGGCCTACCTAAAAGCGAGTGCGGTATTTATTTTGTTATTAAATCGCTATGCCAACTTTGGATCCAGCGAATACTTGTATTGTTTTCTCGTTTTTCTTAGGATTGTAGTGCAGCTATCTGCCTTTTTATCTGTTGTGTTGATCCTAAAAAGTTTCCCCAATGTGATGCCCAAAAGCCTAAAAGTATCTATCGCACTTCCAGAAAAGAAAAATACTATATACAATACCAACAACATGGCACCAATAGAAACCATTTCCGAGGAGAGAACCAGCCTCGTAGATATCAAAAAAAGACCTAGCTCCCACCTCTTCTCCCTCTTATGTCCTTTCTCGATGGCAAGAAAAAATAATCCTTATCAGCCATTGTAAAGATAACAGATTTCACGATTTCGAAGGCAAAAAAGAGTTGGGGCCCACCTTCAGTTCGAGCGCAGTGAATGCTACAAGCCATCTACACCGATCTAGCTCATGAAGCTGGATCGGTTTGGGTGGGGCGGCACCATAAGCTCAAAGTCACCACGGTGGATGTGTTATGCATGACAATTTGTGCTCACTTTTGGACAGCCCCACATATATCTGGGGCATTGCTTAGGTTGGACTGCCGAAGGGTCTACTAAAAGTATCTAAGTTGGGAGGCTTTACTGTACTTGGACTGTAGATACTTATGTGTCTCTTTGTTGGACTTCCAGCTTGCTGCAGCGAAGACTCGTCGGAGAATGAAGGTAGGGGCACTAGGAAGCAATCGCCGAGATGGGTATGAACGGCTGTATTTGTGTGCTTGGCTCATACAGAATATTGAACCCATAGGACCTCATGGGGGGGTCTATGTTCTTTTGGTGTTTGTTTAGTCTAACAGTCATCTTGTTTAGTCTAACAGACCCCTGCCGCGCCCGCTTTTCTGCTGCCTCGACGCTCATTCTTTTTTTGTTTGGCACAATTAAGTTTGCCAATTAAGCCTTTATTTTTAGTTCACTGTTCCTCCTCTCGTCATTTTCATTCGTGACATTTCTGGTGGAGGTGCTGGGTAACGCATGTCTTTGCAGCGTACCCCTTCAAGGGCCCGCAGTGCAAGTCCGACGCCAAGCCCACGAAGACCCATTGAAGGCTTCACCGAGACCCAAGGAAGCCGCCCTGTTCAAGGTTTTCCCCGGAATTTGGTCTACTGCCGGAGAAGACCCACCAGCCGACGAAGCCGAGTATAAGCAACCAATCGTCGCAGACCTCTGCCGCCGCCCCCGTTGTTTACTTGCTCGTCGCCCCTTGTACGCCCACGGCCTTCCACGGCGAGATCCGCGAGGATGTCGAGGACTGGATCCAACACTACGAGCGTGTGGCACGCTATAACGGATGGACTGCCGAGCTGTACCTTCAAAACCTCTACTTTTTTCTGGAGGGAACTGCGAGGCACTGGTTCGAGAACCACAAGGCTTTGCTCACGTCGTGGGACGCCTGCGTCACCGAGCTGAAGCGCGCGTTCATGAATCAGCATCATAGGCAGCGGGCCGAAGACCTTCTCCAGGCGAGGACTCAAGCGCAAAACGAAACCGTCACTTGCTTTGCCAAAGATGTCCTGCGGCTGAGTACCTGAGCAGACCCTCAAGCCACCGAGAAGAAAATACTGCGTGTCCTCATGAGAGGTCTGAAGAGTGAAATCTTCGGCGGCCTCATCCGCAACCCTCCAACAGCAGTCAACGGGTTTGTTGCCGAAGTAACAAGCATCAAGCGGGCGCTAGCGGCCCGAGCCTGCCACTATCATTGGCTCAGCGACGTCTCAACTCTGGCATTGGTCCGCCCAAAGCTCAGCACCAGCGCCAACGAGGTTTGCGAGATCATCCGGGACATTGTCGTCCGAGAGGAGCTCCGAAAGCTGCTCCCCGCTGCAGAGCGCCCGGCGTCGCTCTCAGCCGCCGAGATTGTACGCGACGAGGTATACCAGGCCTTGCAGCCTGAAACTCCCGTCGACGTGCCAACCCCGAGGAACCGATGCTGATCTACGCTGCCATGGCCAGACTCCCCGCCAAGCTACGGCCGAAACCACAGCGACGCCGACTGCCTGTCCAGAGCCACCGTTGAGTCAGCTAACGGCTGTGCCAAAGACGACAACGATGACTATTACTTTCTTGGCGCAGTGAGCATTCACGGTATGGCAGCGCTCCAGCGGGACGATCCTGAGCTGCGCGCACTGATCGATCACATGGAAGGACGAAGGGGTACAATTCCTCGAGCCTTCTCACGTGCCCCGCCAAGATTTACGTCTGGAGAGGTATTCTCTGCAAAGAAAGCTTCGGGGACAGCAACTCGACGTGGCTCCTGGTGATTCCTACTAGTTTTCGAGAAGAGGTCTTCCAAGCCTGCCACGACGACCCGACATCTGGTCACCTTGGCTGCAGCAGGACTCTTGCCCGGAACCGAGAAAAATACTACTGGCCCAAGCTCCCGAAGACTGTACAGCTCTACGTCCGTTCGTGTCGCGAATGCCAACGACGCAAGAGACCATCGACAAAGCCGGCAGGTCTCCTGCAACCGATCGCGCTCCGGACTGCACCGTTCCAGCGATGGGAATGGATTTTCCTGGACCTTTCCCACCGTCGACGCAGGGGAAACCGTTGGATAATCGTGGCAACTGATTGTCTCACCAAGTATGCCAAGTTCTTCAATGAGTCTATCGTCCTCCAACACGGTGCTCCGCAAGTCTTGAGCCACACCGACCGCCGCCGGACCACGGCAGACCAGCGGGCTGACGGAGCGACTAAACAAGACCATTGCCGACATGATCTCGATGTACGTGGACGTGGAACACAAGACGTGGGATGAGGTGTGTTGCCCTATGTCACGTTTGCATACAACACGGCGGTTCAAGAAACCACTGTTATTACAGCTCTTCAGCTGGTTCATGGCAGAAAGGTGACGACGACGCTCGATGCCATGCTGCCCCATGACCCGACGGACGACGGCACCGACGACGTCCAGCTGGTCACCCATCGAGCAAAAGGGGTACGCCACCTCGCCTGCCTACGCATAAAGCACCAGCAACATGTCGACGCTAGCCGCCAACCGGTTCAACTTTTGTCGCCGGGACGTAGAGTTCCAGCCCGGAGACAGGGTGTGGACGCCCATTCGCCGCCGCGGCCTCAGCGAGAAACTGTTAAAACGCTACTTTTGACCCTACAAGGTAATTCGTCGCCTTGGGGACTTGAACTACAAGGTGCTCTCCGACGGAATCCGACCATCAGGACGCCGCCAGCCATGACCCGAAGTCGTCCACATAGTTTGACTCAAGCCGTTCTACCTGCATTGGGATTGTAACACTGCGTGTTTATTTCGTTTCACCGTAATTTTTTTTAGCCATTCCTGTTTTCCTTTGGCGTTGCATCGGGACAATGCACTTTTAAAAGGGGAGGATAATTTTAATGGGGGATATTTTTAGTTCACTGTTCCTCCTCTCGTCATCTTCATTCGTGACAACATTGAACCCATAGGACCACATGGGTGGTCAATATTCTTTGGTGTTTGTTTAGTCTAACAGTCATCTTGTTTCAGAAGAATTTGACATGGCAAGCAGCAGCCACGCAACTGTGTCAGCTGATGACAGCTTAGATACCGGTATGTAATCCACAGCTACACTGGGGCACTTTTGTTTTTAGTTACTTCCATACAGTGGCTATATTTAATTTTTATGCAGATCAGCAAGACCTTGTAGAGCAAGACACTGCACAGCAAGAGCCTGCACAGCAAGAGCCTGCACAACAAGAGCCTGTACAGCCAGCAACAAACTGTGGTGGGTTGAGGCCTAGAGGTTGGTTTTTACCATCTAGTGAGAGGCCCTTACTCCTCGACTTTGGAGCTACATTACAAGATTACTAATGGTATATTCGGCTGGTCACTTTCGAGCGCTCCAATCATCCGAGTTGGAGCTACCAGATCCCGGAGCGCCTCCGCATCGAAGCGAGAGAATCTGCGCGCCCAGCAGAACGCTCCTCAACTTTTCAGAGCAGCAAGCTGAGCGGATAGAGTGTGGCCTGCGCCACAAGAGCACGGCGCGAGCCACCCTCTAGCTTCAAACAACTCGGCAAACCTCGCTTCGTAAACACGGCCCTCGTCGTCGTCGTCCGAGCTGCTGGTGTTGTCGCTGTCTGCTAGCTTCGCCAGCAGCACTGACGGTGCCACCCCTAACATTAAACGTCTTCGTTTCAACGATATTTCACCTCAATTCGGGGAGCACAACACAACGGTGACGGCGTCGAGACTGACGGCTGTTTTTCGCAGCCTTCTTTCTGCGGACTCGCCGTCCGCTTCCGACACAAAAGCAAAATGGCGGAATGGCTGGAGTCACGTGACCGATCGGCAGCCAGATCTCTCGCGCGCTCCCACTTCCAAGTCAGAGCGCCTCAAACCGTTCGGAGGACGGCGAGAGTCGGAGCTTCGAGAGCGCTCTGAAAGAACCAGCCGAATATACTTGGAGCGCCTGGCATCGACCAGCCGAATGCACACCAGCTTTTCAGAGCGCTCCAAGAGGCTGAAAAGCGACCAGCCGAATATACCATAAGAATGATACATGCTTGGAAATTTTATGTTGTATTCTTATCATTCTTGCATTTTCACTAAACACTGAATAACATGTGGATGACAAAGTAGGGCGACTTATTACAAAGATGTCTCGGCTGGGAAACTGCAACTAAAGCTTGCTTGGGATAACTCGCTTTAACCCACATTTCAACAACCAGCTCTTCGGGTTTTAAACACACCTGTTGTGTTCAGCAGCTGCGACAATTTTGGCCTTGATGCATTTATTGCAGTTTGTTTACGTGTGCCCGTAAAACGTGTAGAAGGCAGTCCTGGCATCAACCGCTGCTCTGATTTGTTGGACATGAGTAGCCCTCATTGATCTAGTAAAGCCCAGTTCAAACTAAAAGGGAGTTTCCCCGTCGTCCCCGTACCGGAACTTGGACGATTCCTGTGAGACACCGTGACGTTACTGCAGCATTTGCCTCGCGTTCCTCCTGTTAGAAACGCCGCAGTGACGTCGCAGCGTCTAGCAGGAATTCTCCCAGTTCCGGTACGGGGACAGCGGGAGTCAACTTTCTCACGTGATGGGGCCTGGTCAGGATGGTGACGACCGACGATTCGTCCCAGCCAATATAGCTTTGGGAGCGTGACATTTCAGCTTGTGGGTGGGCGTAAAGTCGCGCGGAGACAAGTGATATGCTTCTAGCGCTGGATTGGCTGGGACGAAGAGTAGAATCGCCTGCAGTCCATTTTAAGGTGAAACGGGGGATAGATACACATACACTCGTTAGAAGCTACAAGTGCTGCCCCAGTCCGACAAATGGGTTTCCCTAGAATTCTGCCTGGAGCACTCGCACCGCCTGATCCGTTCCGTAAAGGGCAACTCCACTCCATTTTTGTGTTTTTTGGGTTATGATCCGTTTAGTCGAAGTCGGCGACCCTGAATTGCGAGATATAATTTGTTTTTCGGTAGTGTGTATAGTTTTGTAGATATCGGGTATCCAAGTTTTGTTTCGGCTGCACGACGAAACCGAAACTACGGGCTCAAGCAGCTTGGCAATGCTGGTAATCAGTGGCGCGTCGACGCCGTGACGTAGATTTCGTTCCACGCTCCTGAGCCGACGCACCAACACTGCCGGCTCAGTCTCACGTGGAGTTTCAAAATAATGGGACATAGACGGACAGATGGTATCGACAAGCGGTCTAAGCTGTTAAAGCTAATGTGCCATTTTGTGCACGCTAGTTTGATCAGCTGCGACCTGCTGCGACCGGCCGGGATTCCGCAACGGATTGTTGATGCAACATACAGCATTACAAGTCGTGCTCAGCATTGCCCAACGCGATTCCAGCGAGTCTCTCCGGCTCCACAACACAGGCGTGAGTGCACAGCACCGCTTCGCTCTCTCCCGTCCGGTCCCGGAAGCTATGCTGCTGTTGAATGAACTGCCAGACATAAATAAAAATAGGAGAACATAGGATAAGGCGGTAAGCGCCTCTTGCCGTCAACAGAATCGCAGAATGCAACAGGAAACGAAGCCTTTGTGGCGTCCGCACAAGAGCATAGGACGAAACCTACGTCATTGTCCAGCGTTGGACAGGTTTTGGCCTCGAGGGGGAGGGCGGCTTTTTAGCGTGGGGAACGAACCACGCATTTTCAAGACGATTCACTGAAGAGCTAGTCATGAGCAACGGTGAACATGACCTTCTGAGCAGGGGGGGGCATTTGCGTTTGCATTTGCACAAAACCAAGTTTGCACCAAGTCGTCAACGCAACTGACCCTCGGGCCATATTTAACTGTCTCATTGCCCAGTTCACAATCGCAACCGTATAGTTGTTGTTCTTTCCAAAAGTTTGTAGCGAGCGTCACTATTTAGCCAGCTCTGGATTTCTCCATCGGCGTCTTCGTTTTACCGAAAGAATTACATCGATCACGGCTTTCCATTTTGTCGGTCGAAGAAAGCAGCCCCCTCTGACCCTTGCCGGGACTTGGAGTCGGATTCTATTGAGGCAATCCTTGTCCCAGTCACTCCTAAGCAACCTTTGCCCTCCATAACTCTGCTTGATATAGGATTCTCCCTCAACTCATCTGTTGCAGGTACGCCTAGAGAGATTTCCAGGCAAAACTAAAGTTGACCAGATGAATACAAGACCTGTGCAAAGATAGCAAACAGCACTCTAACATCATTTTTTAAATTCTCAAATAAAACAGGAAGAGCCCCATTTATTTATGTAAATACTCTTAACTGTAGTTTTCAGTTGAGGTGATGAAGGAGAGACTTAATTATTGAAGAAAAAAATAAAAATAAATGCCTACATTTAAAAAAAAGAAGAAAAAAAGCCCACCAAAACCGTTAGTGATAACAGGCACCCGGAAACAAATTATAATCGGGGATCTGCATTTGTGGACTTTGTATTTGGGGTATTGGTACTTCTCAGTTTGGTTCTCTATTATAAATCTTGAGCTTTTATTACTTCGCGTTATCAAAAGTGAAGTGATGGATTTTTTCTGAGTTGTGTAGCTTCTAAGCTCGCACACTCATTTTGGTGTTATCTAGCTATCTCTCTCTTCATATTTTGAGTATTATGAAAAGACAGACTGCTCATCGGGGAAACTAAAATGACGTGAAGGAAGTGTAGTTCGTCGATGGGATCCTTGTACTGTGTTTTATTTGAAGACTCAAAACATTGTAGACAAGCTTCCTTGCTTGCATATTTCCTCGTGTTTTATTTTTAATCGTTATGACATGCCCTGAACATTCGAATATATTACTGGGATTTTAACGGGTAATGTTGCTTTCCATAGGAGATGCTGACATTCCACCTCAACTGCACTCGGGGAGTCAAGAAAAAGTTTGCTCCAGGCCCAGCTCCAGGCAGCTGAACTTGCCCTCTCAAAAGCCAAACAAGAGGCAGTCTTTTGGAAGGCTAAGTATGAAAGGAAGAAGGCAGATGGCCTCAATGTCGCCATAATCGAAGACTCCCACAACTGCCTGTACTACACCGGCCTGCCATCACGTGGCGTGTTTTACGGGCTATTTAGGTATTTAGAGAAGGTCATGGTGAAAACAAAAAAAGGACCTGAACCTGCCCAGACACTCGTCGAAGAGTTTTTTATGGTACTTGTCCGCCTGAGAACGGGGATGTCGGTGAGAGAGGTTG
>JAZHYW010015981.1:0-24668 GCA_037355805.1 Ixodes ricinus | reverse complement strand
GATGTCAGTGAGATGTATGGGCTTCGGGCAAAAGTAGTATAAAACAGGCTTTTCATCTCTGCAAGTGAAAGCTACGTGCTTGTTAGAGAAATTAATCACCTACGTGTTACACCAGACCCAACTTTGGAGATGAAAAGCCTGTCTTTATCTTCTTTTTGCCCGGAGCCCATACATTTCACCGTCATCTTAAACGTGAATAGGGGACTATGACGTAAATTTCGTTGCGCGTGGACGCGCACACCGGCAGCTGCTGGCTCGTGGAAAAGATCGTGCGCTGCCTAATATGGGCAGTGAAATGT
Organism: Ixodes ricinus; assembly: GCA_037355805.1. Taxonomy (NCBI): domain Eukaryota; kingdom Metazoa; phylum Arthropoda; class Arachnida; order Ixodida; family Ixodidae; genus Ixodes; species Ixodes ricinus. Next base: position 24,369 of record JAZHYW010015981.1, on the reverse strand, counting down.
TTGATTCAGCATTTCTTTAAGCAGCTTTGCCAAAAAGTGAATTCGAGCGAGAAGCCTCAAGGATGATGCACAGTCAAGCGTGCCAAAAAGTTCCTCCCATCCAAAGAGCAAAATGTTCATTGTCTTCTTTTGTGGTGTGGTAAACAGTACACAGGATAAACACGCAAGTGTATGAACCACAAAGTCCGCGAGCACCACGTGGCAGTTTCAAAAGCTTCGGCAGACTCTTTTCCCCCGCTGTCATTCACCCCCGCACACGCAGATACTGTGTTCCGAGTTTCAGAGCAAACAAGAATTTTGGGAGGGCACAATAACAGATTTAGCAGAGAAATTACAGAATCCTGCAGTATGAACTCAGTAATTATCAATATTTTGACGCCTTGAATCATTTTAACTAAGTACGAGAAAGAATTAATTACTCCGGAGTTGTCATAATTGCATCTCATGTTCCATCCGACAATGCTATTTTTTCCGTTACTTTTTTTTACAGCGGCGTTGTTTGCGGCTAGGGTTCCGTGGATTTTTCGTGTGCGTGTGGCCCAAAACTGTACGCTCGCACCGCCGTACGCGCCGCACCCGCACGCCTTCGCCGTGTAAAAGATTTGAAGTAAATAACCAAAGTAAAGCGCTGACAAACACGCGTGCAAGGTGCAATAGACCTATATCTATATCACCTAAGCACCAAGAAGAATGCAGGGATTGGTGTTGCACGCTCCGCACGTGCTGGCCTCAGCTGTAGTAACTTTTCTAAAGCAAATGCCTAAAACAAATGGCATCTTGCATGCGCGTTTGTCAACGATTCATTTTGGTTATTTACTTCGAATCTTGTATACAGGGAAGGCGTGCGCGTCTCGCGATGTGGAAGACCAATCCCTGCATTCTCCTTGATGCTTGGGTAAGATTGCAAATGGTCTATTTGTTTTAGGCATTCGCTTTAGAAAAGTTACTTCTGCTGAGGCCAGCACGTGCGGCGCGTGGAACACCGATCCCTGCATCCTCTTTAATGCTTGGGTAATTTAGCAATGGGTCAATAGGCACCATTTTTAAGATCAGTAGATTCTCAGGTGAGATGATAAAGGTTTCTCCAAGATTTGCCGCTGTGCGACCCGCGTCGGCCATGTCTACGCTCGCACCGCCCTCTTTTTGTCGTCGTTCCAAGCGCTTGCGTGCCTAGTTTCCTTCCCTTCCCATCTCCCGCGGGTGGCGGTCCCGTCGCGCGTGCCTAGTTTCCTCCGGCTCCTCGGGGCGGGTCCGTGTCGTGTGCTAAGCAGCTTCGCTGGTCATCCACCTTCACAGAGAGGAATGGCTCATGTTTTCTGTCCCAGTTTATCCTGTATTTACAAAATCGCTGCCTTCATTCGCTTTCTTTTTCTTTCTTTTTTATGATTCATGGAAGGGGTAGGATTAAAAATATTTCGCTAGGAGATTCACTGTATTTGAGTTGTTGCGAGCTGAAAGAAGAAGTGTCCGTTGTCCCTTTGCCCTAAGTTTGTTATGCTCTATCGTCTTTGACGATAATGTGCTGTGCATACAGTACTCAACTGCCTGCAGCAGTGGCGTCCACCGACAATCCTTCGGGAGCAAATAACCCGAGGAAGGGGAAAGAGGGGGGGGGGTCTACGGAGGCAATGCAAGAATACACATGTAAAAACTAAGCTAGAGACAGCATGACTTTCTATACCTTACGATAGAGCAGCACCACTGTACAGCCTTTTTCGGTGGTGAAAATTGTATCCTCGTGACTGGCATCATGCGGCAAAGCCAATAAATAAAAAGCTCATGTTTACAAACATCCAGAGCGCCCCTAGCGGCCCTCCACCGACGCCGCGCATGCGCGATGGAGTATGGGCAAGAAGCTCCGCGTCCCAGGTCAACAAACCAATGAAATGCCACGTTTTCGGCGTCGGTGTTACTCTTCGTGCTCTTTTTCCCGATAAAAATATTTATTCTAAGTCTTCAAAGCAATATCTTACACCTTTGGTGACCTGGAGTAAATTAACGAGGCTCGTTACGCCTCAAAACTTCGCGTAAGTTATGTGACTTGGGGCGATTCATTCGCGTGGACGCCGAGAATGGACGCTGAAAACGCTAACATGATGAGATTCTGCTCGCTATTTTCAGTCGCGACCTCGCTCGGGCTGAAAAAGCGTGGACTGTATAGCTGCGATGTTCGACGTCGATACTGAAAATTGCAAGCAGAATCGGACCAGTTGTGTATTAGGCATAACAAGTCTTTGATGGCCACTGGTATCAATGACCAACATCTTGTATCTACGGTTTACACCGAAGTAAGGTTGAGAGTTGCGCTAGTTTGTAGTCTAACGTAGACGTAGACGTAGACAGACGAACAGGAGACAAAAAATGCTAAATGCCTCAACATGTTTACACCGAGCCTACTTACTCCAAGCAAACTTCAAACTTCTAAGTATTTTGAGGCCTGCACTTACTTATCGAAATTACCGTTGCAACGTTTGGTCTAGGGGCTGCTGTCGTTTGAACGAGCGGACGACAACAAGCAGACAATTTTGAGAAAGCAGACGGCAGTTGAAAAGATCGGGCAGCCGTTTGAACTTGAAGACGCCCAGAACGCAGTGTGCAGGTGATCCGGACAACTTGGCAGTTTTACTACTCCACTCTGTTCTGTCACACCACGGTGGTGGCGCGTCTGGAGTACTTCCGGTCTGGGGATGTGGGCGGAAGTCATCATGCTGGAGGTGCATTCTTGTGTTGATTAGGAAGAAAAAAAAACAAAAAACCCTGCCTTCTTGTCAAAACGTCGCGACTCCGGCTGTACCAGAAGAGTCGGGAAAGGTTTGAAGATTAGTTTTTATATGTTTTCTGATTGCTCGGTTCGCCCGGAAACATGGATAGCCGTCGTGAAAAAGGAAAACCAGACGCCGTCGAACCACGATTGCCTGTGCGGGAAGCAACTTGGGTTGAATTCCCGGATACTTGCGGTCGTTAGAATTACTTGTTTTATTCCAACATGAACACCGAAAAACAACCAAGTTGTCCGGATCACCCGCGGCCTACGTTCAGTGCGTCTTCAAGTTCGAACGGCCGCCTGATCGTCTGAACTGTCGTCTGCTCTTTCAAACTTGTCTGATTCTTGTCGTTTGCTCGTTCAAACAACAGCAGCTGACAGAGCAAACGTTGAAGCGGTAATTTTAGAAGCAAATGGAGGTCTCAAAAGATTTAGAAGTTCGAAGGTTGTTTGGGGTAAGTAGGCTCGATGTAAAAAGTAGATCAATGTTACCAGTGGCCATCACCGACCTGTTATGCCTGATTCAAATAATGCGGAGAGCAAGTTGTCTGCTTATTGCACAGGAGTTGCGGTAAGATCAGAAAGATGGTGATCTCTGATTAGCTCTGATTGAAAGGATAGTGGGTAGACCTCAATGCTATATGCCTTAAGGTCAACACACAATTTTTTGATCAGCCAATAAGAGTTTGTCGGTTTGACATCATTGCGACCCCTGAGAAGAAACAGACGAACTTGCTTTCCGCATAGCAACATCTTAGCTATAAAACGCGAGACGGCGCCAGCTGAAATCACTTACCTCCGCTATATCAAAACTCCACTAGCAAGTGCTGAATCAATGCTAAGATCAGCGCTATTACCAGAGCTGCAATAACACCGGATGTAGGCACACAACTCGTAGCCATTAAAACGCTTTTACTGCATTCGCAAAACGTTCGAAAACTTGGTAGGTCACTTGTCGAATGCAAGTTGTGCGCTCACGCTGCAGACACGGGGCAAGGTCCTCAACCCTTCCCCGGCCCTTTCCGCGTAAACATGTACTGCCCCGTTGTTCGGTCGTTTACCATTACTGCACGATACGTGTTAACAACTTGGGGTTAGTCGTCGTATAAGTACTGACCCTATTATCCTTTTACAAGAGAGAAAAGAGACGCCATTTAAGCCAGACTATACTTCGTTTCACCTTAGGTCCAGAGGTAGCCGACGCTACGAGCTGATGGGACAAATCAGACAGTGTCAAAAGCTCATCACTATGGTGTTCGTGATGTTTCTTTACGTGTTCGATCATCTCTGAAACCATCATAAACAAGAAAAGGCCTAGTGATTAGCGCGTTTGATGCTGCTTGACGTCCCATTCGCTCGTTGCGTCGGCTGCGTCAGGACTTGAGCCATAACAAGTATCTATATAGACGGTGTGCCTCAAGCCTTAAGACCTTGGAAATGCCTATGATACAGGAGTATAATTTTCCGTTGTCGAAACGTTCACACATCAAATCCTACAGGAAGTATATATATCATCTGCAGCCACTTTGCTCACACATTGTACAAGATACATGGTGTGCCGTACGATTATACTTATAGCTTTTGCACGTTATGGTGAAGTGGCGCACGACAGTGCAGCACGGTGACGTAGATGCCCGACCTGTGTGCCTTCATTTTTCTCAGAGGATTAGTCGGATTAGGAAAGTGCCTAAGGTTTCGGGAGATGGCTCCGAGTGGTTGACGGTCCTAGACAAACTGACCACATTAAGATCCTCCTAATCAATCTGCGCCGGTCGTAATTCAGCATAGCCGTCTATATAAGTGTATCTTCATGTATATATTGGGAATAACTATTGTCTGGCAATACATTAAAAAATCACGTTGTTCGCTTCAAATATAATGATAGAATTATCGTCGAATACGCTTCCACCATGCTCGAACCATGTTTGCTTTTTACGCATGTACGACATGCTTAAAACATGTCTCATGACTATTTTGTACGACCGATCTGACAGGACCTTCATAAAAGAACAACCCTCAGACTATATTTTTGTACGATATAATATTGAAGTGAGCGCGCAATTATGGAGGCTCTTGTACTGTAGTGGAGAAAATCACTGCGCGATGTCAGTGGAGCGTTTTGTTCTCACCTTGCGCAGACTCCGAGGAGCCGCAACAGATGATCAACCACAAGGAAAGTACCAAGACCGCAGGCCTCTTCATGGTGGGCTCTATGTGTTGGACCTGATCGCGGCGTTCTTCCTATCTCGGACGACCTCGCCGCTTGAGGGTTCACTAAGGAAAAACTGTCGATGGCTGATGCTCTTTTATCGGTCGGAAACAGCGTGTACCGCTGGGATCAATGACACCTACCGATTTCTGCGAACGGTCTCAGTGCTTCCGTGCCATATCCTTAGAGGTGTTTTCGTTCGGAGTTACATAAAGCAGTTGCGGGGCCTTCGTGGAAAAAGATTATCCGTGAAGTCGTAAAAGTCGCCGAGGCAAAGAGGCTGTTTTGTGAATGGTTCTCGATACTCTGGTGCATCTCCACTCATTGATGTTCTTAATTAAGCGGGTTAGGTAGTCAGTTTGCACACGACACAGACGCTCTCTCGCAGATATTGCGTTCACTTTCCGCCGAATGTTCGTCTCCAGTCGATTCAAGCGTCACCCCTTCTGGACGCTCTGTGTGCTCTATGAACTGTTTTAGCGGAGACTCGCCGCAGCGTACGAAAAAGGCGGCGTTTCAATCACCCGGTGAGAAATATTGGGCGACGCAGTGGGATATGTGTTTCGTTGAAAGCTTGCCAGCTTCAGATACCATTTGCCCGTATTTCTTGCGGGGAGGAGAGAAGAGGTTTCTTTTAGTGTACGAGTAACTAAATTGGAGATATATATTTTTCTGTTCTCCTTCATAAGTGCATCAGAATGGCTGTAATTAATTCGGAAAACTTCAAGTGGAGGTCTTATTCCTTGGGATCCGTTCCTTTAGATTCTCTTTCGGTCCTACTATGGCCTGTCTTCAATGGCCATTTCATCTCTGCAAGCTGAATGGAGTACGCGCGTTATGAGTCATTCATAGCAGCGTCAGCCACTAAGCGACCGAAGGTGTTTAGGGACTTTTGTTTGGGGTATGTATTCATCAAGCGGTCTGAATGGAAGGCCCCTAAGGGTAATACCACGAACTCGTTGCAGGCCCAGGCACGGTTTAAACGCCCTCTTCATTCGAGTCTTATGTTTCTCACCGACGCAATCGCGTAGACCTGCGTAACTGTTTTTCGACTCACGCGGCCTGGACTCCTTCGTCGTATGCAGCTTCACAAGCTTGGTTACTTTCATTCATTTTATTTATTTCAGTGAAACCTTCACGGCTTTATGATAGCTGCGTATCGCTAACTTTTGTTTTTCATCATCTGTTCACGCCGGCACTAATTTTTACTGTTCAAGGATATGGTGCGTTCGTGGCCATTTAATATTATAATATTTTTGAAGCACCAGCAAAGCAACATTGGCGGTCGCCATTTTTTGGGGCACTAGGCGTGTGATTGGCTCCGAGTCTTGGCCGAACACTGACGGAGCAATCGTGTCCAATGCATGCTCGGAGCACGTGATCAAGCAATGGCGGACTCGGATAACTGTTGCATCAGCCACTAGATGGCGCGCATGGTTGAAGAGGGTTTACTGAGGGCTTATATATCAGATAAAATTGTGATAGATCTGAGAGCACCCAAATATAAGTCTGGAAGATCTGAAAAAAAAGCCCTCACATCTACACAATTGGTCTGCGCAAATAAGTTATACAGCCAGGCAGACGTTACTTATTTTTTAAAGAAAATGTGAGTGGTAGATGTATAATTAACGAAAATGAGCGAATTAATTTTTTTATAAATTAGACGTATTAGGGCACATGTTTATATTGATGAAATGCAGTAAACTAATCCTGAAGGCCAGCCCAGTGCCACCTCGGTGGCTACGAGGCGAGAGCGCCGGCCTATGAATTTCCATGTGGCGGGTTTGAAACCCGGCCGAGGTGCCCGCAATCTGACGGAGGCTTATTGCGGAGAAGGTGCCGTGTAACCGAGCTTTCTGTTGCACGGCTCTTTTACGTGCAACCGAAAGCTCGGTTACACGTCAAAAGATCCCCAGGTGGTCGAAATTAATCCTCAGTCTTCCGCTGGGGCGTGCCAGATGCCCGTCGTTGGTTTGGCACGTAAAACACCCAAATTTGACTTTTATTTAGGCCAGCTCATTTTTTTAAATCCTGGATCAAGCACGCAGTTTGAGTTCTTCATTGCCAAATTTTGTTCTTGGAATCTTCTCGTTACCGAAACCAAACGCGCGGTGTTTGGTAAAAAGACAATCCTCGTTTGACGCCGGAGGGTCACGTGTTAATGACGAAATTTGCATAACTTTTGGGTTCTTGCTCGTTGAAGTATTGTTTCTTTTTCTTTGTTAGGTAGTTTATTTTCAGCTTGTTTTTTTTTCTTTTTTTTACCTGGATCGCACACGTGATTAAAACTTTTTCTGTTATATCGGGAAGCAAGGCACAGCAACTTGTCGCGGCCGATAGGGTGGCTTATCAGTTTAGTTCGCCTGCCACGGAGCACTGACTGCAATCAGCAAAATAGTGGCGCAGAATTTGCCGATGACGATGGTAACATTTGTGCAAGTAGAATTATATAGTTCGTTTAACCTTACGTCCAGGCGCAGCCGACTCTACTAGTTGACGTGACCAATCAGACAGTGCCCAAAGGGCACTATCATGGTGTTCATCGTGTTTCTGTACGTGCTCTATCATCGCTGAACCAATCACAAACGAAAAAGACCTAGACTTGCGTGTTTGACGCTGCTTGGTTGTTCCATCACCTCAAAGTGTCGGTTTTGTCTGGACTTAAGTGGAAACGAAGTATAGAAGTATAACTTACGAGGTGTGTGAGCTGAGCTAGTTGGTTGTATATGTTTAGTGAAACCAGCTGAACTTACAGAAAATTTACAGATAATTGTAGAGTTAGAAGAAAAGACACCCGATCTCTGGACTGACAAATATTTATTAAACCTTCGCTTTTCCTTCTACTGGTTTTGCTAGTACTATTGTTCAGTTTTTTTTGTTTTTTTCGTTCAGAAGTTACTTTATCGTGAGTTATTTTTCTAGTTACCTGAGCGTGCCTTTTGTCATTTTAGCCTCCTCTAACCGCACGTCTTAAGCCTCTATATCGCAACTTCTCAATAAAACAGTAGAAAAATATTACTTAACAATAGCATTAGTAACACCAGTATAAGAAGCTGAGGTTTAATACATAGTTGGCAGTTCAGCGATCGGCTGTATTTTCTGTAAATTACGTTGGTTCCAATAAACATGTTTGTGCACCACCGGTTGGTTGTTCTTCACGTCTTGCATTTGGTTTTAACAACGCAGTATTTCTCATCGAAGCCTTCCACTACGTAGCGAAACATGGCAGGCAATGCCAAGGTCATTACAGCTCTTCAACAAAATGGGCATTGCAAACCTCCAGCAACTCACGCATCTTGCACCCTGGACTATGGCGTTCTCGAAATAATCACAAGGTGTTATGTACATTACTTGGCTTGACTTCATGAGAGGTATCACGAGACTGTGTCCCCACTCGCTTTTCCTCCCCGCGCCACCACTAAATCACGCGGGACATCATTAAGCTCAGCCAGCACAAGAGGCGGCTTTTGCAAAGAGCTAAACGTACCGGAATCCAGCATGATATCTTCAAGGCAAAAAGCCTCCAGCAGCGCCTGAAACGGTTGATCCCCACATCCCACACCTTCTGCGTGCAATCCGTTGCGAGCAAAGCCTCAGAGTGCCCCAAGCTATTTTGGGCACATGCAAACTTTCGAAAGCAATCAAAGCTGCCTCCATAATTTGTCTCCCAAGGAACCACCGTTACAGACCCAAAGTCTATCGCTGACGTCTTCAGTATGCACTTCTCCCAGACGCAGACAATTGACGCTCCACCCACCCCGACCACAAGCGCTGCGAGCGTGGCTGCATTCAACGCTCCCACGCTTTCAGTGTAGTCCATAAGCATCGAGGGCACTTACTAAGCCCTTCAGCGTCTGAACGTATACCAGTCTGCTGGCCCTGACGGCAACCACCCCGCCCTACTGAAGGCTTCAGCCCTACAAATCACTCCAATTCTCACCGCAATGTTCAACAGATCTCTCGCTCTCGGTCGCAGTCCTACACCATGAAAAACAGCGCGCGTTACCCCTTTCTTGAAGGGAGGTGGCGCTCGCACTGACGACGTGTCCTGCTATCACCCGATATCTACTGCCTCTGTTGTATGTCGTACCGTGGAACGTGCCCTTTCAAAGCAGCTCTCTGATCCCCTAGAGTCCCACAACAACCTTAATCCTCATCGGTATGGATTTAGGCCAGGGCGTAGCTACGAATCAGCACTTGCTCTCACACTGCATATCATCAGCGAGCATCTAGACAGTAGATCCCCCTGCGAACTCCTTCAACTTGATTTCTGTCAAGCCTTCGACAAGGTTAGCCACACAATGTTTGCAGAAACGCTCTCTCACTTTGGCATCAAGGAAAATCTCCTTTTGTGGCTGACCGATTTCATCACCTCTCGCCAAGAGCGTGTTCTTTTTCACAGCGGTAAGTCCCCCTCAAATCGGTCAGCTCTGGTATCAACGTAGGCTCTGTCCTGGACCTGTGATGTTCAACACGTTCATTAATGACGTTGCCACCAATCTCAAGTCTCAACTCCTTCCCTCTGCCGACAATCTGACCCTCATACATCCGATGCAAACTACAGATTCTCAGAGTCAACATCAAGAAAACATTGAAAAAATTACTAGATGGTCGTGCACAATCGACTACCTCTCAACCTGTCTAGGTGCTCTACCATACTCATCCCAAACAGCCATTGCAAGTACAGCAGCCAGCAAAGCCTGCATATTTCTAACAAGACCCTGAAACCGATTTTTCAAACAAACCTCCAGGGAGTCACGCTTGACTACAGGTTCATGTTTTGTGTTCATATAGGCCCAATTATAACTCGATCACGACGCATTCTGGGTTTCTCGCAACGTGTCACTCGCGACGCCGGAGCAGACGCTCCGCGTGTATTGTACACCACGCTCGTGAGGCCACAGCTCGGCTATTTCACTCCACTCCCCCCCCCCCCCCTTCAATGGCTTTCCGGATCCGCCGCATTCGGAATGGTGACCTGGCTCCGATTCTGGCATGGACCCTGCGCCACCGCCAAATTTTCCTCCCACGCAGTGTCCAGCTGCGGCGCTCCCTCCCACGCTCCCTAAGAGACTGTTGCCCGTTAGACCCAGAGGACATAATCACAATCTGTCGCCAAGCCGTACAGCCCTACCGAAATATCCAGTATAACTTTTCGCTAAGTGGATTCTGGAGCTAAAAACCTATCTAATTTCCAACTGGATTTCAGGTTTTCAAAAATTAATCCTTTGTCTGCAATCTGTATTTCCGGTTTACAGTGAAAAATCCAGTTAGATTTCCAGTTTTATAATCCAGTTAGCGAAAAGCTATACTGGATTTTTCGGTAGGCAGCGTATATGTATATTGTAGTGTGATTTACCTATTAATTATCTTCCACTTTTTTTTCTTTAGTTTGGTGTACTAGGCCTTCTTGTAGGGGCTTTCGGCCCCTCTGGTACACCTCAACTCTCCTAGGTGGAAATAAAGATTATTGTTATTCTAAATCAAACAGTCCTTCTACTACTTTTTACAACGACTCAATGGAACTAATCCTAGATCGCTTTGTTCCTCGCCGCAACATACAGTTTGCTTGTTATGGTGATTGTTTCACTGTTCTGATTGTTCCAGTGACTTGTCAGCTTTATACCGACTAGCTGTCGTTGTGTTAGATGGGTCAAACTTCCAAAGCTATTCAAGTGCAACTGGCCTCTCTGATCGCTCTTTGACCCAGTTTGCGGTAGATTGTCTTCGGATAAACGTTCTTTGGCTGCCTGTCTGCCGCACGTGGGGAATTATTTTTTTTAGTCAGTGTTAAAATGCACTACATAAAGTCATATTACAAATGCTTACTTTAATAAACACTGAAAACATTTCACACAGTTGATTGGTTGTCAACTAGCGCTGGAAGATACTGTTCAAAATAAACACATTTCACTTTTCGTAGCAAGCTGTCAGTAAACATTTTTATATAGCACTTTGTCAATGTAGCTTTTCTTCCCTGCCAACATTACAAGGGCAGATACGCTTTGCCCAGAGACGAACATTTAAAGCTGTACCTGTATGTAACATGCATTTTCCCCTAAGGTGAGCCTCCCTAGAGATGAAATATTCTGCTCCGAAGTAGCGCTCTTCTGGTTTACTGCGTGGTCCTGTTTTGTTTCGTCTTTTGCGCTATTTTGTATATTAGTTGAGAGTATGAGCTTATGGCCATTGTACCTCGCATCATACTTCCCAGACTCAAAAAGCTTTCTATATTCCCTTTTGTGTCTTCAGAGCCGGACACTTTATCTCTAGGTATGCATTTTCATGCAACTGTATTTAGTCCGTCTGGGCTTGCTTCCAGCAATGGGTTATCCTCTAGGACGGTCAAGCCGCAGAGCCGCACCACGCAGCTCTGTTCCTCTTGGTAGCAGGCTCGTGCTTTTGGATCCGTTTGCTTGCTATGGCTGCCCTGACGTGAGACCAGAAAACAGAACATTTATCAATAACTTTGGCGAGTTCCCACTAGCTTGCGTGGTGCCACAGAAAGCTGTTTTATAGACCCCGAGGTATTCTTCACACCGAAGGGGACAGTGGTATCGATTGAACCCAAGTAATTGGAGCTGTATTGTGGGGTCACATGAGCAGCAATACAAATAAACATGAATAGACTTTTTCCGCACATTCGCTCAAATGCCTGGCGAGCTTTTTCTGCATCTGCCAGTTTTTACGGTGAAATACTCCAGTGGCTCCCGCCACTGAACGCAGCAGATATCGTAGTGAACAACATAGGATAACAATAGCGGAGCGAGCACTTCATATAAGCAGCTTGGGCATGTAAAGAAATTGTGGCGGACCTCATCGAGATAGGGCTGACAGTAGCATCGTCCTAAAATTTTCGTCGGCAACGCATAGCAAAAGGCGCGATGAAAATCTCAAGAAACGCAAAATTGTGCGCCACAAACTAACAACGGCCTAAGCTGTGCCGCAGATGCGTGTACATGCCAATAGATCAAGGGCGAATTCGAATTTCTGGTGCACAAACAACTAATTAGCCGCATTTTGGCGACCTCCAACCATATTGGTGGCGTGTGCAGCGTTTTATTATTATAAACAATATATATCATTGTTATCACGGAAGCGTAGTACAGACTGGGACCCAGATTCGCACGCTATCTTGGATTCCTCGGCTCATCAGCTCACTTCCTACGCTTATTTAGTAACGCGCGGCAAAACCAGTTTGCATTGTGGTGAAATTTATTTAACAACTTGGGACATTTTATCAAAGTTTGAAACCGAAACGCGGCATATATATCACTAAACATTTTTGATATCAGCGCTCAGAAAATTAAAACCTTGAGTACAAAAAAGCCCGATGTTGACAATAGAATATCTGCACTTATACTACAACATCTACCACGGTAATTTAAGTGTATGTTGTTATGATTCAGACAAAAAATAAAACTAGAAAGAATGTCTCATCAAATTGAAAATGTAAAGCGAAAACTAGAGAACCACTTGCGTGATATACTTCAGAAATGACTCCATTAATATACTTGGAATTTCCAATGTTAATGCTGAATTATTATTCCGAGCCTGTAGTGAGCTGGGGAAAATCATAGCCTCATGTTGAGGGGTAGTATAGCAAAATAATGTATGTCATCTACAAGGCACGCAGCACAATCTTTGCAAATTCCTACTGCTTTCTGTAGACTCATTCAGCGTGTAACTAACATGTATACACATTTATACTGAAAAAAACTCACACCCTTCGATACAAATCCAGACTTGTCCCTCTTCATTAGATTGAAATGTGTGGGGATCAGTATATCACCCCTTATTTAATCTTCGACACTGACTCGCGAACTTATCGACTCGCAATATATACGGTGCGCGGAGTCCCTTGCCGACACGTTTGCCACGCACTTCACCGAACACCGCATCATCGAAATCGATCACAAACATTTGGTCAAATACTTGTGAAGGCTGGCATTTTTCTTGATGTTAGAAAGTTAGCTAGTAGACCTTCATTTTGTTTTAATCATTATAAATAATTGATTTCAACAGTAAATTTCATCTATATTTTGGGCAATGCCAGACAGAAATTGCACTGAAGCCATGCATGGTCGAAGAGGCGCTCATAATAGTTTTATATATACGAAAGGCACTATTACAGTAAACGATACATTATGTGTATATGGCGGAGCATAGAAAAACGGAAGTATTTGTTGACACGACAACAATCTCCAGAAACTGAAGTACCTGCTGACCGTAAATCTGAAGGCAAAACATTTTTTTTTTTAAGCTCTCAATTATGCGAAAATTAATATATGGCTATATTTTTTAGTTTTTAAGTACCGTCGTTGCACTTTTTGAAACGTTTGCATGTATACCTAATAAGAACTGTGATGTAAACAGAGTGTCAGACCGAAATTTTATTGGTTCGGTTCAATTCAGGTTCACAGCTTTCGATTCGAAATTCCGGGAGAACAAAAACGGTTCAAACCAGTTCGAACAGTTCCGAACCAGTTTGGAGCCGCTAAATTTTCTATTTTCCCGCATTGGTCTGCAATATATTATTTACGCCATGCGCTATTAACTATACTGGATTTCTTCGATCATCCCCCACTTTTGTTTTTCAGGAACGGTATTTGAAATTCAGTTATTTAATTTCGACACAAACAGAAAAATCTGATAACGCTGCGATTACGTCATGTTCATACATTTCTTTTATCCCTTTATTTGCCGAGCAATATATTTTACCTGAATCAAAATGTTTACAAATAAAGTTGAAACTGTAACTACACTGTATAAATAGATCGGCGAAATTTAAATGCCTATAAAATGCAAGCGATCTATTTTTTGACATAAAATGTTGTCGCAGAAATTGTGTAGATGCCTGAAATACCCGTGATCAGTACCTTTTGTGTCTGTATTAAAAGTGAAATTGTACTTGAATGTGTCCTTGAACTAAGTGAAAATTGCATCAGATAAAATATGGATGAAACACCTCGTGGCCATATATAATTGGTTTACGAATACGCTCTGTATATTATATGTATATGATGACGACACAACTGAAGCTAAAAGCGATGAAATTTTCAAAATGTCACAAAAGTTTAGGATAATTCCTTTCAGTTTATTTTATATAGAAACACCAGCGAAATCAAAATGCTCGTTGTTCTAACCAAACATTGTTTGCATAACACCACATGCATGCGATATCAGCATCAGAATTCTACGCTGCTTAAATTCAGACAAGTGGTATTTTCTTATACAGAAATAGCTGGCACAGCTTTCATAGATGCAGTGTATTCGCAAATGAGCATCACCCCTTTAACTTGTATTTTAACGCAGTAGCCAAGAAAATGGCGTAGCAAATCTGTTGTCGATAAATTCATGACTACAAGCCTCTTTTAAATTTCCATACAATGCTCACGTGAAACGTGACATCACACGTGGAATGAAAATTGTTAAAACATGACATGTAATGCGAATTATACCTTTTAAAGCAATTCCTTTCCTCAAAGAAGAAAAATTGAAATTTTGGCGGAATTCAATTTTGATCCTTCGGGCCCCGAGTCGAACACTTTTTGAACTAAGCCCGCAAAACAGCGCGGCAAATAAATGCGATGCAAAGCGCATTAACGTCGCGTTCCTACAAGAGCGAAACCCCAAACGTCCTCAAGATTCTTTTTGTTAAAGTAAAACGAAGTTATATTTCACGGTCTACTCATGGCAGCTGCAACGGACACTCTGTGGTTGCGTGCATATCCTCATAGTTCCACCGCGCTATATATTTTAGTTTTTATTAGCCCACACACACATAAAAGCAATGTTCACCACGTAAAGACGATAACTAGACTTCTACTATGTTTGAGAAGTTATATGTGGTGAGGAACAATTTTATAGGTGCCCCAAATTAGCCTCAAAATCAGAAATGTGTAGGCAAAATCCCGCATCACTGGCGTAAGCACTATCGAAGGGCCTAAAACAGACATTGGCGGAACACCACTTTCAAGGAGACTGGGGGCGTACTTGTTGTCTCAGTTAGTAGTAAAATATAATACATGTGATGTATGTTACTTATAAAGTTCACATAACCACTTGGGACCGGCACACCTTCAACTACTCAAGCTGCGAGCTATGAATTCTGCAGCAAAATGCTTTTTCTATTTGCTGTTGGCAGTGTGAAAATTTCGGCTTGCATTGTATGCCGAAAGGACTCTATCACATAATAGGTGGAAGTCAAATGCGTTCAGAAAGGAGATAATGGCTCTAAATAAACCCTTGCAAGAACGACACTACAAAGAGATGCGTAAGATACACGCAATGAAAAGTATAATTTTATAAATGCGCAAAGATAGACGAATAATATTAAAATCTTAGTACAAATCATTTCATCAACATGAAATAAAGGCAATGCCTCGGGAACAATGTTATATTCGGTTTTACCTGCACTTGTTTTAGTACTCACTACAACCTGCTCTTGGAGTATCATACGCTCAAAAAATTTCTCTAAACTGCCATGCCATATCACCGCGAGACTATTATTTTTTTCTTTTACAATTAGGACATCTATTATACTGTTTGAAACATCGCTCACCAAGAAACCTGGAGCTATTTAACATTGCAGTGGTATGTAGTTCTTCTTACTGAAAACTCGAATTCAGTGGTTATAAAATGTACGCTGCAGAAAATGATTCAAAACTCAGTGAAAACCAAGTGTAGATGCACATAATATTATTCTTGGAGTGCATTATCATGACAACAGCGCAACTATATATTTTGGCTAAAACATAACTTTAAAACAGCATTTTAAAACAAAATTGCCGAGTCTACGCCAAAATGCTGGAGAGAACTACTACAACCCAGTACCCTCCCCCCACACACGCACACACACTTCTTTTTGCTTAGACAATTAAGCTTTGGGTCCCCAGTATGATACTAAATGATGACACTAAACTTTGGACAACTACCGCCATCTGTAAGTGACGACGGCAACCACGCAAACGGCTGGCCATACATCTGTGGTGCCACCGTCACGGCAACCTCCAACCTTCCCACTCTGGCTTGCCGACTTGCGGCCGATATCCCTCATTCCCCACCATGGCCCCAGCTCGCTGGTCTTTCCGCTCTTTCACCGAACAAGAAGGCTGAAATCCCTGCAATTGCCTCCTCCGTTTGTGCTAATTCGGGACTTGTTTGTCCACTTGGCAACCCTTCATTGCTATTTGCACTCCGTGGGCCCAAAGGTCTAAAACGATATCGTGTAGATGTTCATCGCTTTTCCGAGGCGTACTGATCCTAGTCTATTTAGTATCTACTCACCGACCGCCGCTATTCAGACACTCTTTTGTCGCGGTAAGCTGGAGGACAAATGAGACTATTCTTTAGTCTTGCCTTCGCAAATTGTCATATTTTGGATCAAAACTTCACCCATACCCGGCGCAACTTTCATGGGTGGATTTTTGAAAACTTGCGTGGCGTACATTAGCTTCGTAATCAATACTCCGCGAATTACTCAGGTAGTATGCTATTCCAACCCCTACCTGATGAGATTACCTGAATTCTTGGCAACGGCTCGTGGGCACCAGCCCGTGAGCATGCCAATTTGATAACAATTTATTGGCGACACCATTACTAGAAAAATTAAGTTGCTTGGTCTAGGAAGTGATCCTGGTGCTATTTAGTATTGTATGGAAATAAACAAAACAGAGTCAGAAGCCTTGGGCAATAACTTGAAGAACGGCCTTCGTAAGACAACGACTGCCAACGCCATTACCTCTGAATCACTAAAATCCTTTTTTAGGATATTCACTCATTTTATGCTATATAACGTCATAATAAAAAGATCGCATTTATTCATTTCAATACTTCTATTCTCAGGAGATGCCTCGAATGCAATACAACAAAGGCAAAAATGTTTAGATTATAATAATCTAATGATGATGTAAGCTGTGCCCTATACTTTAATAAATACTTGTTAACAAATAACCACTGACATTACTAGCTGCGAAAACATCCATTCTTCCCCCCTCTACACTAATAGCAGATGCAGAAAAAAATAAAGGAAAGGTCGCTGTCGATCTCGCCATTTAGACAAGCGGCCACGTAATCTGGCGCTAATACCTTCAGTGTTCATCATAGTTATACTTGCCAACAAAGAACATGGAAAGCAAAAGCTGGGGCTGAACTTTCAATTGGGCTAATATATTTAATGACACAGTATTAATGGACTGGCGATACTATTATCATGAACCCAACCTCGACAAAAGATTATCAAAATCGCTGCATGCAATTAATAAATATTACTCTCGGTACAAATCATGATATTATGTTATCTTTTCAGTGACCCTCAAATTAAATCGAGTTGATCGCGGTAATCACGCATTGGTACGTCATGGAGCTCATGTGACATTACTGACAACATGTATTGACACCATGACGTCACAGCGGTTAGTCATAGTGCCAACAAAAGCGCCGTAGCTAACGGTACCACATATTTGCAATTCTGCCTGGTGTACGATTCGATAGACGAATAAGCTGGCAATACGATTATATGTTCATTTGTGATACAAAAAATGAAACAAATTCTGCTAGACTATTTGTCGGTTACCATTATATTTTTTTCGGTTTAATTCCAGTTCAACTCCAAGATGGCGGCAATAGGCCCGGTTCCGACAGTTTCAATTCGGCAAAATAACGGTTCTATTCAGTTTTTTGGTTCGGTTCGGAGTCAATTCGGTATATATTTATATATTTTTATTTACAGAATTTATTCTAGACCTTTTTGTTTTATTAAGGCAAATCTGTGCTCTTTAACTGAACATTTACTTTTTGCATCATTATTTAGTGTAATATTCTAAAACTAGCAAATTTTGCATTTTAATTCTGCAGAAATAATTGTTGTCATAATTTCCTGTCTTACAAGGAGATCTGAGTAGCTAGAATAGCTCAATAATAAAAATTACTGGCTTGACACTTTTGTCCAAATGCAGGTTTGTAGTGCTTCGCTACACACCTGATGTCATTTCTTAATGAGGTTAATACCAGAAATAATAAGTTAATTAGTTAAAAATCAAGACATTCTCTGTAATCACTTCATTACGTATCATAAAATACACTACATGGAAGACTCAAACTACGTAAACACCTGCTGTCACTACGTGCTTCCTGTGTTGGTACGCTCTTTTTTCATTGCGGCAAACTATCAAAATAAAAAACTAGCATCGCCTACAATGTTAATAAACTGGCGGTGTACACGCCGCTAATATGCCATAGCGAAAACCTTACGAGTTAAATGCTCAAAATTGGCAACAAATCGAGTCCGTGAATAATAAACACAATTTAAACTTTGTTGTACTGTATATTTTTGTCGGTCAGACAATGACCCCTCCTCGATAATTAAAGTGAGTGGAAAAAGAGAAAACGGAAAACTATGGCGAGATGGTTAACATGAAAACGTAGTAGTAAGCGTTTTATTGAAATTGAAACCTTTCAAATGCGCTACCTACTACTCTGAGTTAACCTTCTCGCCAGTGTTTTCCGTTTTCTCTTTTCACACTATCAGCCTCGAGAGGAAGGTGCAGCCTACTACTATACGGGGAAAGAAACCCAGGCAATGGAAAATAGCGATGAAAACAACATATATCCTTTGCCATGAAATACCCTTCATGCTGTGAGATATCATTCTCTATAATAATCCAGCAGGCGTATGAGCAACCCAGACTTTGGGTCACCAAAAAATTGAAATGGAAAATCTTTCTGCAATCCTATGCCCTTGCTCGTTTGGCCACAAGAGATCTCACTCCATTGAGTCGTCCTCAAAACTATTTTTTGACAAGACGTCATCAGCATTCTTGCGTTCTGCTCATTAGCGACAAAATAGCACTCTGTTTAACCGTATCATATGATCAAAAAATTTTTCCGAAAATCCCTATTCTTAAGTGCTCATGCAGGTTGTTCTTTATCTTGCAATAAAATATAATTAAATTGTATAAAATGGAAAGTGTAGAACAAATAATGAGTCTACTTTTCTAACTACGTTTTGAGGAGAAGACGGAATGACTAAAATATGGGATGAGACAATTCATGAAATGCGCGCTTGTGGCAGATACAACTGTGGCAATTAATAATTCATCACATAGAAATTTATTCGTCATAAAACTGACTCGCAATCACATTGACGCAGGGAAGGATATAATAATCTATAAGTCGCAATTTTCAGTAATAGCTATGTTCTCTGATATAGAACATGATAACTTTATTAAAAAGTAATATGCATGTAAATGTATGCAATTGCCACAATATCTGCGAATTAGAGTATGCATATATACCACGTAAGTTTTGTTTCAGGTGCCCAAAATAATGTAGATAATACAAATGTTTCGAACAGAAAAACATTTGAAAAACATATTGTCAGGGCGGATCCAAGACTTCCGTTTGTTTTTTTTTTTTGGGGGGGGGCGGAAATTTTTAGGATACTTTTCCACCCTTTTCTTGTGCAAGGCAGTCCACCCGGCAATCATCCCCCTCCGGAGGGGGTCAACTTCGTTCGAGAAGGGCGGCCGCTACGCCCCTTGGATCCGCCACTGATTCCGATATAAGAAGTCAAGGACTTCAAACGAACCATTGTGCGACGGGTTGCCCCCGTGACGAATCATCCTGTGAACCAATGTCCGCTTGTGACCAGCGGGCCTGTTACCAGCCGTCCTGTGACGAGATCGACATGTGATAAATGGACCGTATCCTTAAAAAATATATGTCTGCAGGGAAAGAAAAAGTGAACACTGTACATAGCTTTTCAATCGGGACGCATAGAGCGATTAGGGCGGACTTTTTGCATGTTGTGATATGCACTGATTAGGTTGTCATTTATTTTTCAATGTCTAGAAGACAGTTTCGCCGCATCCATTAGGTCAAGCACCGGTTAGGGTGCCGCGAACCGATTAGTTCATGCACTTTTTGAGAATATGAGTCTTTGCGTTGTGCTGGCGTTGATGTCAACCTTGCGCAAAAGTATCCATTAGTGCCTCTCTGTGGTCCTCGTATGTTGGTTGCGCCCGTCAAGCATGTTTTATGTCTTCAGGTTGACTGCACGAGGTGCGATTAGCTGTGTTCTACCGTCTGAGATAGAATTCTGACGAAAACCAAGTACACGCATCAACGCCTAACTGGGCTAGTTGAGAAAGCAATTAGGCAATGACCGGGGGTGAAGACATTTATGTACATGGCACGTATGCATGGTAGACCAAAACATTGCGAAGTAATAATAATACAAATATCTTTATTATCCTTTGAAAAAATACCTGTAGTGTGCTGGCCCACGAAAGCAAAGATGCTGGCGTTAGTAGTATATCTCCTTCACAAGAAGTAAAAGGTACCACCAGGAATTTTTTTGACCCGTGTGTGAAAACGCTCCGCTGCTGTATAAATAAAAAAACAAGCTTGCGCATAAAAATTCGATAGCGGTGTATAAGCAGGCCTTCACGCAGAAAGGCCATGCATAACTAAACGGTATAAACCGCACCGACCGTCGCGTCTCAAAGAGATCAAACGAGGTGTGCTCAGTGCTTGGAAGAAAACCACCTCTCTGTTCGCCAAACGCAGTGTTGAGATTGTTTGAAGTGATTTAAGAGGGCTTTAAGTGCTTTAAGAAATTTTAGCTGCTTGAAATGTGCATCTATCGAAGTTTCCAACATATACGGCCTCAAAGTGATAAAGGCACTAAGACCTTTGAATATTTATTTTTTGTGTTTTAATATTAGCAAATAGAAACTACAATCAAAATACTACATGTTATGTTGAAATGGATCAGACGACGCATAGTTGTGCGAAACTAATACATGGACCCAGTAATATGGTCCCAAGTGTTAAATTTTGGCATTTCTCGCTTTTTCTGAAAGGTTTTTGTAATAGATACATTATTTATTTTTGATAATAAACATTTGAGTTTGTTGGTCATTTTTGAAGTTCGTTACAGTATACCTTTGGTCTCACAGATTTCGAATTATTAAATGTGATTCACAAAATACTTATGTTGCAATACGTTTAATCAATCTAGAGTTTATATTTCCGCATAATTTTTCACCATTCATTCTTTTGGGCGTTCAACTCGGATTTGAACCAGCCTAAGAAGAAATGCAACAGCGGCTGCTAGCAATCACCTTTTGAAGTACGTACAAGGGAGCCATTTACCACTGTTTTTTTCTCTAGTGGGCTAACTACGTTGTTCCCACACCAAGCACCCTTCAAATCGTAGACATTTTTGTTGGAATAATAAAACGTGTCATTGTTCAAACATGTTTATTTCCATTGTTAATTTTCTAACATTACATCGACACATATGGCCTGCATGATAAATATCCTTTATTCCCTGTAACGAATCAACATGTGACTTGTAAAAGTAATCGCTACGAATTAACAACGGTAGACAAGTCAAAAGTGTCAGAACATTTTGTCAGGCTTTTACTCGGTACCCATATTTTCCACGACCTGTATACGGGACCATTTTGAAATCCGGGACCATATTGACCTGCACCCGTGAAATGTGACCTGGGCGCGTATTTTGAGATTTCATTGACGCCGTGACCTTCCACTGCGTTACCGGCGACTCTGACCGCCAGCGCCATGGCAAACCGTCCCTGTCATATATAGATATTGTCGCTTGCGCGTATATCGCGCATTAGTATGATGTAGCACCGTACGAAAATAAAAACAACAACATAATACGAAACATGATAGTAAACCTGAATAAGGTAGAACACAATAGAGATAAGAAAAGGAGGCAACATCTCAAACTCAGCTGCAAAATTTCGTTAAACATAACCCGTTGCGGCAGCTACAATTTTGATCTTACCTTTTTTTGCTCACAGGTGCATGCTGACTCATTTTAATATGGGTCATTCGTCTTTCTTAAATGATATTACAGTAGAGTACAATGGCAGCAGAAACATCATTAATCATACCAAAAAAAGTCTTTCGTTTTTTTCGGAAACAAAATTCGATATTTCCGATTTTGCAAAATTTTAATGAAAACCCAACTTAAACCTACTTCCATAGAATACTCCTGGAAGACTGAAAACCAACTGAAAATGTAGGTACATTGTACTCCTTCTTGGGTCAGTGTTGGAAGTTCAAGATCACATATATTTGAGTGACCACCGACGCTAAAACCAAGACGCGGAACCGATGGCGCAACAGAGGCGAGAAAAAAAACTACCGAAATGGCTCCCGCCAAACCGGCAGATGTGGAAAAGCTCACCGGCCTTTGAGCAAATCAGAAAGGTCACCGGATTTTTTATTTGGCCTCAGCAGCGGTATGCGTCACAGATGCTGTGCTACAATTAAAATTCGCCCATTTAAATAATTCTCCACTTTAGCAATATTCTTGAAGTTCGACAGCGCTATTTACAATTCCTCAGAAACACAGATAATCACCACATTCTGTATATTAATGACGCCGCAAATATAAAATCAGACATCGAACACCCGTAAGACGAGGATGACAGCCATTTTTTTAGTGCGCAAATCGGCCTTCTGTCAGATAAAGAGGTTTGTTTTGCGAGCAATATAGATAGCGGTGTGTGAACCGTTTCAGCTCAAACAGCCAGTAGTAGTGTATAATAGATAAGTAGATGTTTGTTGTCAGCTACGCTGTTTTTTTTCTGATGTTTTACTATGTAAATTTACAGACAACCCTCATCCCTGTGTTTGTTCTACTTCCACTCCCGCCTTCATCATTGAAGCAGTCATCATGTATAGCCTTGCCAACTCGCCCAACTCACTACCCTAGAGAAAGACTGGATTCTCATAGAGTCGGAGTAACAACAGTGACGAGTATACAGCTCTGAGAACCATGGGGGGCTCACCGTAGAGAGCACTATCACACAAAGGCAACGTGCGGAACCTGGCACAGACAACTTAAGCTCCGTGGAAGAAAACCTCGATATCCTACTGACCATTTTGTCTCTTTCAAGGTTAACAAAGGTTCAAAGAACGAGCATTTTTTGGATTTTCAGCATTTAGTTTTGCTTTAGGACGACGTTGTCTTGCGTTCTACAACTTTTCTGTTCTTCAGACCATGAAGTTTTTTAAATAGGCAAACCGCAAATAAATTTTAAAAATCGCCCGCCATTATGGTTAATATACACAATGAAATTTAATAAATATTACAAAAATTATTTCTTTTTTTATAAAGTTGACGAACTGTCGATTGACATATATTTACGCGTGATCAAATTTAACTCCATATGAAAAAAAATTGTCTTTGCCACATAATGGTCAATGATCTTTCTCTGCATCCGTTTTTCCATTTCTCAAGTTCAGTACTTGGGATTTCAGAAATGAAAATCCATGGAAAACTAAGTACTAACAAATGATCTGTTGAAGCGCATGTTTACGCATTACCCAAATATGAGTGTCCGCGCTACAATGTTTTAGTTATGAAAATTTTGCCTTTACTTCAAAAGGTAGTTCAATTTCGATTTTCTAACGTGTTTTAAATGCTCTCTCTTTACCTTGACCTCAGATAAATGTTCAGACCGGTCCTCGTACACTGTGAAAAACAAGGAATATCATGTGAGCTCGAACGTGTTTCTGCAATTATCTGTACATTCCATAATTTCCCTTAGAGCAAATAAAATAATCACCCTGAAACTACATTATCTATAATAGAACAATTTTAAATTGTTGATATTTCTAAATAAAACTCGTCAAGATTTTACAATTTTTAATCACTGCAAAATCTCCAGTTAAATCACATATAAAAATAACGCCTGATTTTCAAAATAAAATAAAACGCAAAACCAGATTTATGTAAGCACACCTAATAAGTACGTGTATATACACTTCGATACTGAACTAGAACTGTATAAATACATACATCTAGGTAAAAATATACATAAATCTTCAGCACTGACCCCTACTTTAAATGCGAAATAGGTGCCTGCGGATTTAATATATTTATATATATATATATATATATATATATATATATATATATATTATATATTATATAATAAAAACCTGAAAGAAAAAAATATTTAATGTAAATACATCGCGAACTCTAACCCATCGCGTAACACGCAGTATCTAAGCCAAGGCGATAACCGCACGCCTACCGCAGACAGCGACAGAGCGCATAAAAGTATGACCTTGCGGCAATCGGCAGTACAGCGCAATGGAAAACATATCGTTGAAATGCGTTCAGAATTCTGATGAACGAATGAACCTACCTGGCGGGGATCTGCCTACAATAACTTAATGCCGCAAAGTTTGCCTCTCTCTCGAAATTTCCCATACAAACTGACCAGAATTTTTAGCCGCATTTGCCACCTTCTTTTTTAGGCTCTTTTTTTATGTCGAATAATCAACGCTTTGAACCTGACAACAATGCGCTCATTTTATTTTTCTAACGGAAAACGAATTTTCCCAT
>JAZHYW010015979.1:0-43045 GCA_037355805.1 Ixodes ricinus | reverse complement strand
TAAAGGAGGCTAGAAGCAAAATAAGCTTTATTCATTTAAAGTAAGCATTCAAAACACGTAATTTTCGTAGGTATCATAGTCGTCATTGAAACATTTGATTTGCATTTCAGTCCACTGAAGTGAAGTCGAGCTCCCACATGGAGAAGGAAGGCCTGAGGCGCAGCTTGGACAATATGCTCAACCAGGGACTGATCGTTGGTACACTGGTGACGGACCGCCACATAGGAGTCAAGGCTATGATGAACACGGACTACCCCGACACCAAGCACCGCTTCGACGCATGGCATCTTGCAAAAGGCAAGGCAATACTAGGAAGTGATTTTTGAAACAAAGGGAAGGCAGATACGATGACTAGCTAGGCTTTATTGGTTCAGGCATGACTGAAATTACTAGTAGCAACAAGATTAAATGTTTCCTGGCAGGCTGGCACAATAGATATAGACAGAGCTGCACAGTACTCTTCGTCAACAATAGTTTGTGACTAAGTTGAACAAAAAGCTACACCAACTATCTTCTTTTCAAGCTTTGCACAGCATTTCAGTCCAGGCATGCACAAATTTGTTAAATATTTCTGACAGCCCCACAGCATAGGGCCTGGTGAGCACATGCAGTTTTGCACCAACGCTTCTCATTTAGTGTAGTTAGGCCAATTCACGAAAAATTAAAGCAAAATTTTCACAAAGTCTAATGCCGTCCACACCTGTCTTCCCGCTTCGATATCGCTCTCCCTAATCTGTCCTTGCCCTCTTAAATTGCCGTACCTCTGAACTGGAAGCCGCATAAACATGTGTCTTTTCCAGGTGTCATAAGCAAGGTCACTGCAGCAGGCAAGGGAAGAAATAAGATTCTCCTTTCCTGGGTGAAGTCGATTCGGTCGCATGTGTATTGGTGTGCACAGACAAGTGGGGACAATGGGGACTTGATTCTTGCAAAATGGTGCTCCCTGATGCGGCACGCGGCCAACATTCATCTGCACCAAACTCCCCTCTACCCTGCCTGCTCTCATGGTGACATTAGTGACCGGTGGTGGCTGCAGGAAGGCAAGTTCAGCAAACACTTTTACAACACCTTCAAATTTACGATTGCTTTGCTGAGCTCCCATAGAGCCTTGTCGACTACCCTTGCTTCTTGCTTGCTTCATCAATCGCATTAAAACTTGGGTCAATCCACCTCATCACCTTTGGAACCATTGAATAGTGTCTCATCGTCAAAATAACAGCAAAATGCATTGCCCAATTAACCTTTGAGGTAGCTTGAATAAATTAATAAGAAAAGATGAGCAACAAATCGAAAGAGTGATGGAGGACAGGTTTATGCCATGCCACCCCAAAACACTAAATCTGTGCCTTCAAAGAAACATGCACAGTCCTCTTGGAAAGTCAAAATCTTCACTGGCATACACTGATCTAGAAGACGGTACTGGCAAATGAGGCGCGCTCTCCCTGAAGATATAAAAGCGGTTCCACTGAATGGCGCTAACATAGACACCTGGAGCGGCAGCGCAACAGGATTGGGCACTCACTTTTCGCTCGTAGCTGTTTCTTTGCCTGGTTAGCCCACTTCATATTTTCACCCCATTTGCTCTTGATGTTAGGTGGGCTATCTCTCGGGGATTTTACGGTACTCACCTATGACTGGGGAAACAAGTACCGCTCCGCTCAATGTTTTAGGTATGTCTGTTTTTTTAGAGATCAACTCGGGAGCAGTGAATTGTTAAAAATAGAAGAAAAACGGCAGCAGTGCATTTCCTAGGGCCGTATACTGGTAGTTTTCCATCTGCACGCTCGTTTCCGACCCTTCTTCCAAGTTGCCTACTGAATGCAAAAACGCCAAGCAATGACTGGATAGTCTGGCGACGATCAAAATAATTAACAAATGAAAACAAAACGTTTTTGCGTTTAGTAGGCCACCTGGGAGAGCAGGTGGCAAACCAGTGTGCATACGGAAAGCAACCTGTATAGGGCATAGGAAATGCACTGCTTTCAGTTTTCTTCTATTATTACTACTCCCGAGTTGACCGAAAAGGATAGTCATAGAACTTTGGGCGAAATGACATTGGTTTTGTTCAGGTGTGTACATTTGAAATTCACTTTTGGTAGGCATTCCAAATGGGAAAGTTTTTATGGCCGCACCCTGTATCTTTCCTGCAGTTTTGCAGCACTTTTTCTCCCTAGTCTGACACAAGCCGTGGTGCAATAACTGATATATAATTTGGACTTGACTTCATCAACTACTTTTTCAAATAGATAGCATAATTATTTGCAATTTTTCTTTTTGCCAGGGACGGAACCATACGTGGCGCTCCACAAAATTGTGATGGCCCGCCACTTGTTGAAGGACATTCCAAGGCTCTCTGGCGGCAGCCAGACTTATAAGCTTGAAGCTTTTCATAGCCTGCTTATCCACTTTACACCAAAGTCCTCCCATTTTGGCTATGATGGTATGGTTGCACGGTAAGTGTTACTGCTACTATAACTGGTTTAATGTTTTAGAGCGCAGATCTTAGGCACCCGTTCCCGAATTTTGCGGCGTCGGCATAACCGGAGGAGGGAGGGTGCAAAGGGCGAGAGTACGGAAGAGGAAGGTTACGTAATCACGTTATAATTTAACTTTATGGGATCACGTAACTATGTAAGGTCACAAAACCTGAGGTGATTACATGATCCGTAACCTTGCGTATTCACGTAAAATAATGTGACAATAACTTTATGCGATTATGCAATTATGTTAAACGATCACATAACCTTGCGTGGTTACTTCACGTTACATAAAGGGGCCGTTTGCGATAATGTAACTTTACATAACCACATAAAGTTACGCGATCATGTGACCTTACGTGATCTTGAGGTGACATGATTACTTATTTTAATTAACTGGTGCCTAATTATGCAACATTTATAGGTGTAACAAAAGATATAGAATCAAATTCTTTACCACATATCGCAAAATGAGAAAAGATCAAGAGCTGCGCTCTAATTTTGCATTACAGAAAAGCATAAGTGTATCATTTTTGATACCTCAATATTTTGTAGGACCTGCATGGCAATCCTACATTACAATGCCAATGCTGACCGCAAACAAGCACGAACCCGTGAAGGGAAGCTCCGATTCAGCCTGAGGTTCCCTAAGTCAAGGAAGGGGAGTGGGCCCTCCGTCCTGTAATTGAAGCACCCTCTTACGGTAACAGAAAATGTTCACTACAATGCTGTGACAACATGAATTTATTTCGTGAACATGGGTTTCTTTCTAGGCTACGTGAAAACACTTCTCGAGTGCAGCTTGGCATTAGCTGAACAGTCCACGGATGTGGCCGTGGAGGGACGTCCTCGTCGGGAATCCTTGTGCAGCGGAGCCCAAAGGCCAGAGAAAGAAGCTGCTATCAGGGCCCACGTTTCAAGGTTCCTGCACTAGGAATACTGGAAACCCGTGTAAGTCTCCGAAGGGAAGTGTTTCCTAATCATTGCCACCACACAGCAGGGAAGTCTCACCCGGTTGAACCTCCCAAGCCTCCTCCATATCCACCATACAAATTTCCTGTAGGCGACGAACCTGTATGTCCTGTGTTGTGGAAAAAGAGCCGAGATATGAGCAGGGATGCATGCATAGCAAGGTAAAAAAAAATGAAAGCCACTATTAGGTTTGGGATCTAGCTGAGTGGTTAGGGGAATCCAGACACTAACAGTCAAGTAGCTTTAGATGAACCGTTAACTTCTCTCAGTTCTCAGCATTTTACCTGTTTCTGTCTCCATGCGCTTGCTCAAGGTAGGAAGGTGTGTACATTTGGATTTCGTGGTAGGCTATGTCCAGTAGCTCTCTATTCAGACATACGAGGTGAAACAAATGATGCTCTGTAATGCAGGTTGTTGGACTGACTTTCACCACTGCAGCCACGCCGCGACAACAAAGTCTATCAGCCCCTTCATTGCAGTTGGCACAAGTGCACCTGCAACCGATCAAGAAAGAGGACATTCAGATGGTTTTCAATGTTTTGTATAAAATGCAGGCTATGCTGATATGTTGTAAATAAATCTCACCAGTCTCCCTCTAGGTTTTCTGTTTCCTGAGTCAATTCACTCTCCATGCAAAGCACTCTGGAAGGCGGCAGTGGGTCGTATGCGTAAGGATCGAGACACGATGTAACCTCTTCGCTATCGTCGCTGGAAGATGACATGGCTTCTGAAAAAGATACAAGCCCAATGTGTTTGAAAATGTGCTAGCACCTCCTAAGCACACTGATGCTGATCAAACATCAATGACTACATGAAGTAGAAGATTCAGTAGTCGTAAAGTGCAATAAAGTCGAGAACTGGGCTAGTTTGTAGTTACAAGGAAGAGGAAACGCAGCACCGGGCAGGCCTTGACTCTCAACTAAAAACAAAGAAATAAAAGCAAACTAGAGAACACGCAACCACACTTGTCCGATTACATGACGGCAATCATGCGGGAAAATTAAAAATACCATAATCTCCATTTTTAATAACATGCTGAACATAGGTAAGTGGTACGCTGCGTTCACGTAAGCTTCCATCACGCAATCAAAGGTGTTATAACCAGAGATCGCGAGTTACAATCAAAAATTGTATTGTGCGCTGTGCTATCGCCTGAATACGTCAGCTACTATCGTCATGCTTTTTATGGTCTAGGTCTACATAATTCATTTTTTCGCCGGAGCTGGGAACGAGGATGAACGGTGCATGACACTCGAGCCGACCGCGCTATACACATTTGCAAGCAGGGCATCTAGGCTGGTCAAGCTCGTGGTGGCAAGCTGCCGATAGCTACATCGCACAGCCTGCTTGGCAGAAGCTGGCAAGGAGCTTGCGCTTCAGCTGCGCACTAATGCGACGGGCTTGGCGCACGTCATGGTGGCACCCAGACCGGGAGTGACAATATTGTTCGCGAATCATGCACGCTACGCAAGAGGTCTTGAAGTACGAGAAACGCGGATGATATCAAACAGTCGCCGCTCGGTCGCAGGTCGCAGCAGCTCTAACTAGCTTACATATAAAGACACCTTAGCTTTAACAATTCACACCGCTTGTGGATTCCATCCGTCTCCCATTATTTCTTTTTCTCTTGGCCCGTGAGCAAATAAATACAGACACGCTGCGTCGGCACTGACCGCGATCATATTATCTATAGCAGTCGGATTCGCTTTTCGGCCGACAAATTTATAAATGCGCACTAACACTTACTACATCTGGTGCATATTTGCAAAGTACAGCGGTAAAGAAGAAAATGTGCAACTTACCTTCTGTTTTGAAGCTCCACGTGCTATTGAGCCGGCTGTGTTGGTGCGCCCGCTCAGGCGCGCAGGACTAGATCGACGTCACGCCGTAGACGCGAAGCTGACTATCAGTGTTGCCAGAATGCTCCGGCCGGTAGTTTCGGTTTCGCAGTGCCACCGGAAGGAAACTTGGATACGCGATATCTACAAAACTATACACACTATCGAAAAACAAATTATATCTCGTGATTCAGTGTCGCCGACTTCGACTTAACAGATCATAACCCAAAAATCGGAAAAATGGAGTGGAGTTGCCCTTTTAAGCGCGAAAAACATGTACGATGAAACCGTCCGATCCGACGTGCGGACTGCCGGGATAACCTTGGGGGAAGAGGGTTTTCGTAGCACCGGAGAGCGTTGAAAACCCTCGCCTCCGACCGATCGTATTGCGTTGTCGGACGTCGGATCGGACGGTTTCGTCGTATATGTGTTTCACGCTTACTGTCGAACGCCAGCTGCTCCGCTAGCGACGCTACGCGCGTTTTCAAAGCGCCCCCTATAGTTCCCGCACGGAGCGTATATACAGTGAAAAATCCCCTCGCCAATGAAACCCTTTTGCTGTTTCCCCAAAAGCCCATGGAAACTAAACAGACAACAAGGAACGCATCTCTCAGTTCTGAAAGGTCAGTAGCCCTGTACGACGGATGTCGGCAGTGTCTTCCAGGAACCACAGCAACCTCTGAATACATAGCTTGCACCGACATTACTTGTCCAGACACAATGGGAAAAGGGCACGTGAGAGCGTACCCTCCACTGCGTTAATTTTTCCACAAAGGGGGCCATGGGATACACAATGGAGAAAGGCGTGTGAGAGCTTAGCTTCCACTGCGTTTACTAGACGCTTATGACCCCCAGAAGGAGGGCGGACTGACGCCACGTGCAAGCCATGTCTATAGTAGGTTACAAGTCAAGAAGGTAGCGGCAAATGCCCCTCAAAGGGAATCATATATCCCTCCGCCACCTCCCCATCCAATAGCGTCCCATCGTTTCCGTGACGTCGTGGCCAACGCGGGAGAGGGTTTTGCCTTGCTTTGAATATTTGCTTTATCTTTCGACCTTGACTTGGCGTTGTGGAAGCCGCGAGAGGGAGATTAGAAGTCGTTTTTGTTTCCGATGGAAACAAAAACGACTTTGGGGGATTAGCTTCCCCCTCCGTGGATACAAAGGCCACTTTCAGGGGCTCGGTTTCCTCTCCGATAAATACAAAGGTCGCTTTCTTAAAAAAAAAAAAAAAGGGGGGGGGGGGGGGGTCGGAGACAAGTTGGCATCACTCTGTAGCCATTATCTATTCATTGAAGCGGAACAAGGGGTGTTTCCAGGGAACTATTCTTTCGACTGCGGATGGATTTCAAACGGTCGCATCACGATTATGGGAGGAGCTTCTCCTACCTTCTTGACTTGTAACCGACTATAGACACTGGAAGAATGCAGGATCCACGAGATAACACGTTTGACGAACCTCTACGGGAAAGGGTTTCGCTAGGTCGGAAACGTGCAACGACCGGTGTTTTCGGTTTTAACCGGGCAAAAATATCCAACCACCCGGTGTTTTTCGGTTTTAAGCGATTTTGTATTTTATTCACCGGCGGATGTTTATCGGTGCTTTTCGGGTTAAAACCGGAAAATACACACCCTAAATATAACTCATCAGCCCTTCAAAAATACTTTTCATCCTTTCACATATGTTCCTTCAGCTCTTCAGACTCCCAGCCCTGCGGACATACGCAATCTTCGTTCAAAATGTTTCGATTTATCTATATTAAAAATGCTGTGACCATATTTTGATGACCAAGGTGTGGTGCAGGCGTCAAACAGAAAATGTAAGCATAGCAAATAAATATGCATAAACGTCCAGTAAAACGAGTAAGCAGTTTGGTCTTTGAATTGTTTCTAAACGCAGACGAGGTTCAACGCTTGCACTAGAAATGTAGCAACACAAAAAAAACAATTCTCGTGAAACTTTGGGGCTACTCGTTCCACTCGCAAACGGTATGCGGAAAAAAAGGTAGATATTAAAAGTCTTTCTTGCAATAAAACTCACAAATCAGTTGGCCATGCTTTTGTCTTGTGTCACGGCTCCACGTTATGCAGAGATAAACATAAAATTTTAAACAAGTTTTATTTTGCCATCATCAGGTCTTGAAAACGTCTCAGCCATTTAAATGTACCTCTTCAGCCTTCAAAATACGACCATTCAGTTCTTTGGACCCCTTCGGAAGTACTCCTTCTGACTTTCACATGCCCCTATAAACCTTCAGACTCCTTCAGCCTTTCAAACGTACCGTTTTCTGCCCTTCAAACGTACCCCACTAGCCTTGTAAATGTATACTCCTTCAGCCATTCAGAACCCCTCAGTTCATCAAACGCACCCTCCAGCCTCACAAATGTACTTCCAGCACTGCAAGCATGATAAGCTAGTAACAGAAAAAATTCGGGCGAGGTGAAATTGATCAAGGAGCCTAGCAATACTTGGAAGTTCGTAAGAAATATTAAAAACAAAACTGCTTCCCCGATCACATTGGATGACTACAGTGGTGGTTGCTCAAATCAAACTTTGGTAGCTAACATGTTCGCAAAATATTTTAGCTTCTGTTTTCTGTCGCTGACTCATCTTTGACAAGGAGGCACCGAAACACATGGTGTAACCATGCTGATTTCACTGCATGTCCGACCACCGCCGACAATAAAATTCGATAGAACCGATCAAGCAGCTTCAAAAATACATTGTCACGGCGCTCGACATCAAGTGGAGGACACTAGGTTTCTTCTCTCAGAAACCGAAACCTGCAGAAACGTGATATAGTACGTTCGGACGTGAACTCCCTGCCATCTGCCTTGCCCTAAAGCACTCCAGGTACATCCTGGAAGGTCACGAGTTTCACGTCCTAACAGACCACAAACCCTTGACTCACGCGTTTCATGGCAATCACGTAGCCTACAGACAAATTTTTATCATACCGTTTAGGGTGTATATGGCTTTTCTATAACTAACACCCTTATGGGTGTAGCAAAACGCCCTAAGAAAAGGGCGTTTTTCCTAACATCCCTAAAGGACGGCGTTATTCCGAACACCCTTAAAATAGGGTGTGATTCCAGTGTACACCTTTTGACTAGGGTGTTATGACTGCGCAGTGACGCCCTCTAACATAAGTAGGGTGTAATAACCCAAAAGAGTGCACGAAAAAGATGACTGCAAAGGAGTCGAAACATGCCTGGTTCACTTTTTATTTTTTCGATCAAGGTTCTACCAGGTTCTACTAAATTCTCTATAGACGATTGCAAGCAGGTCATCTGGCCGCAGCCATGCCTCTGCTTATGCGGGCAAGTGCGTACAATTACAAGCTTGCAAAAGGAAAAGCTACGTTCACGCGCACGTCATCAAACTTGGCGGGCAAGACTGAAAGAAATAGTTCCCCTTTATCCTCGCAATTTCACCACAACCAAGACGCTTCTGAACCAGTGGCGGTTCGTGCGTGTAAGGTTATGAACATTCCAACCGGATATTGTTTCATAACCCCTTTAAATTATACAACCGAAGGCCCTAGCTCAATATCCAACTTTACTTTTCTTGCGACATTTATGCTTTCTAGCACTGGTGACGTGGACAACACTGGCAGGCTTGCAAAGACAGAACGACCTGGAATTGCTTGGGACGTAAGCGGCAGTTCATGTTTGTAACCATAGGCGTAGACTATGGGGGGGGGGCAACGGGGGTCGTGCCCCCCCTGGTCAGATCCAGGGGGCGCAGAGAGCCCCCTCCGAGCAAGCAGCAGTCTGATCTTTTTTTTTGCTTGTGTTTGTTGTTGGTTTGTTTTCGATAATTTGTATTTTATCTTAAATGTATAATAGCACACACCCATGTTTGCGCACCACAGCAACGGGACGCTAGGTTGTTTGTGGGCGCACTGGAAAATAAACCATTATTGTTATTAATAATATTATTTCCGAGACGCTGTTTACGTGCCATATAACGAGCGTCTAGTAGCAGGATGTAAACAAAACAACTCCCACATTGCCTTTATTGACAAAATACGTGGAAATGGAATCCCAGCGTGCTTGCGTTGGCTTCAATCTCAGTTCTGTCGAAAACGCAACGCGCAGCACTCCCCCCCTCCCCCGGGGGGCGCGGGGGGGAGCTACTCAGCCGGCCCCCCCCCCCCCCCCCCCGGGGAAAATGGAAAGTCTACGCCCCTGTTTGTAACAGTAAAATGTTCTATTGAGACGGAAGCAGGACTACTATCAGAAGCATGCTTGCAGGTACTTACAAATAAAAGAGCGATCTCATGTAATCCGTGAGAGATGCATAATCGGATTCAGGCAGCACAGAACAATCCACAAACACAATGTCGAGGATGAAGGCGGTCGCTCACATTCAACTGAAGTTTCTTGGTCGCCGATGAACAGCTCTCTGTCGTGATAGATGCGTAATCCGATTCGGGCAGCACAAAACAACGGAAACACGGTGTCGAGGTTCAAGGCGGTCGATCACATTCAGCGGAAGTCTCACGGCCGCCGATGAGCAGCTCCTTGTCGAAACGCGTCCAACAAACACAGCACAATAATTCCATGGACTCCGACGAAATAAACGACCATTACCGAAAAGTTGGCATGGATGTATTCGGGCCGTTCACGACGAAAAATCCCGGCCGCGACTGCAACGCACTAATACCCCTGTCAGACGGGCACCTCAAATGACATTTACCCCGAATGACATTCAGTGTAAATGTCATTTAGGCAGTGTCACACGGGAACTCAAATGACATTTGACTTAAATGACATTCGAGCTCAACTGAGTTCTCCAAACTCATTTACGGCTCGTAAATGTACGTAGTCTCGTCAACAGCGGTCAGCACAAGTTCCGCGAATTGAAATACAACATTATAAATAATATAAATACAATTGAAAACAATGCTTGTAGCAATTATTTTTAGAAAAAAATGCTTATAACGTGTTTATCTCGCACACCTTTTGCGATATATTTGTTTAATATACTCGCGGTTTCAGTTGCCCAGTACGGGCTAGACGGCTAAACTGTCCGTTGTCTGCTCGCTCCTCTGCTCGCTCGTTTACCTCGGTTGTTTAGCTTTCCCATTCCCTTTTGCCATTTATCTTTCTCATTTTCTATTTCTTTTGTTTATATTTTATCATCGTTTTATAGTCATTTATTCTTGTGTTGTATATATATAATATTTTTGTTGTACGTATATATTTTGTGTATCAGTCGTTCAGACTTGTGCCTATCTCAAATACTCTACTCAAGATACTGTATCTTAAATACTTTTTGGAGTATCTTGGTATCTTGCAAATACCTTTGATGGAGAGTATTTAATACTCTATTTTAATTACAATTCAGAATATCTTGTACTCATTATCTTAAATACATTTTTGACATTCCGCCATTTTCCGGAATTTTTCGGTATGAAGTGGCGTGGGCGTGGCACGAGCAAACGTGAACATTCTTTCGAGCAACCGAATCCTGGTGCTAGCTCCGATTAGCTACGGCGACTTTAACTCAGCTCGTGAAAATATCGCTTTTTTGCCGACTGTGACTCATATTTCAGCCCAAAGTTCGTACAATCAAGGTTCTATCCTCGCCTTCCCAAAGGCGCCTTTTTGTTTCTATAGAGTTTCCCCCAAAAAATCCTGAAACAAAAGGTGTGGTTTTACGGAAGTAAAGATGCCACCCAGAGGCTCAAGCAGACTGGGAAACGACCTGGGAGACAGCCAATGCAGACTTGAGTGTCAAGAAAATAACAAATAGAAGAAAATTAGAAGTGGACACACACAAAAAGGTAGACATTTTTGTTTTGCTTTTTTGTATATTTGACCCCGCTAAAGCAAAACGTCGACGTTTTTTGTTGTTTTTTCTTTGTGTTGTTAGTCCGGCACTTATTGCTCTCGCGAACACTGTCTGTAAGCGAGCATTGATAAGCAGAGAACAGTACAGGAAACAAACTAGGAGCTGGATGACCTCTCAAAATGCCAACAAAGTGTCCCCCAACGTTGAGTGCTTTTCTGAACGCAACCTACTTGAAGAAGGTGCGACCACTGCCGTGGCTACTATGTGGGCTCTCTTTGTTATCCATTCACTCATATCCGTGTCCCAAGTTCGTTTATAGTGAACTCCCCATATTGGAAATATGGATTGTAGTTAAACGACGCGTCTAAGGTACGCCGCAGGATGTGATATTCAGCGATGTCACTACTGGCGAAGCGCTCTGACCCGTTTGTCACCCCCACACCTCGGTTTATCCAACACAAGGCCTGTGCACATGCTCACAGGCCTTGTGGGCATGTTTGCGTTATTTTTTTTTAATAGAGCGCGAGGCACAGTGTAATGAAAGAATACCAACAATTAGGGAAGTGACGTTAGGTGCCGGATATCTCCCGAAAGCAGTCGTCAGAGGATGCGAGCTTAACCCACTTGGGCTTTTGTGCTGAGCTGGGTACCGTGCATGCTGCATTGTTCATGCAGGCCAGAGTGGTAACAAAAGAGCCATTCCTCCCCCTTACCTGAGAACACGAACTCCAGCCGAACGCTGACGCCGCGTTCGGTTGAGTCAGCCGAGCGCTGAGCCATTGTATTTGTTGTCCCCATCCATCTAGTGATAAAGTTAACCGCTTGAGAGTGCCACAGTCTGATCTCCTCCCCCAACAGCTAAAGCGACCTCGTTACTTATGTCCAGTACAATGTTTTGCAACATGTTATCCAGTGATATTGCCACGCGCGTATGCCCATCGAGGCGCATGCTCCCCTTTCCCTCTGTATACTGTAGGATGTCTCCAGAAACCCTGGGGAGCATCCTTCATGTGAAGGTTTTTTCCTTTGGGAGGAAAGAGTGTTGCAAAGATTTTAAGCCAATTCCGACGAATGTTTCGCTCGGTTCAACTCTAAGGTACTGTACGGAGCTAGTACGAGTGGGACAATTGCTTCCCAAGGAGGTTAGAAGTACTAGGAGGGGGCACGTTGCAATATTGGTGAAGCCTAGTCATAAAACGTTTAAACGATGTTGTGGCCAACGTGACCGTAGATCTCTCTGGCAATTGGTGCGCGTGACATGTCACGTGTGAGATGGATGGTTGATTGTAGAAGGATTCCTTGCAGGCTTGCGCGCGCTCCGTCCGGTAGGTTTTATCAGATCGAAGGCTAGACTGTGGTGTATTTACACCATAGCTAGACGAAGGCTAGCTATGGTCACGTGATGTGGTCACGTTGGCGCGATAAGTGAGGAGAGTAAGGAGGAAACTGAGAAAGAGGCGAGGCGTCAAGGGAGCATGGCTTGTGGAGGCTACGCGGCTAGCGTCATGCCCCCTCCTACCCTTCTATCCTCCTTGATGCTTCCTAATAATATTGTTCATAGCATGAGACTGTCCAAATGTGTCCACATGAGTTTTTTGTTTTATTATTTTAAATAAAACTGTTTTCTGGATATTGTAATACTTTGATTTTGCATACTATCTCTAACCTAAACATATACAGAAGCAGAGCATTCGCCTTCAGCTAGTAAAGGCAATATCGAAATTTTGGCTACTTTGCGGTAGCAAATTTCTTTTGGCTACTTTTGGCTCACTGACTGGATTTCTTTCCCAGCATACGACCGGGCTGCCGAAGGCTACGGGGTCGCGCGGAGGCTCCGGGTTCGATACCAGAAAGCGGACTTCTCTTTTATTTGTTCCTTCAACTTGACACTTTCTGGTAAGTTGTCGTCTGGTCGAGTTACGAATGTTCTACGCGCCGAACTTTCTACGCTGAATGTTCCAGAAACCCACGCGGGTACAAAAGATGCTCCGAGTGGCGGTCCGGAGTCAGTCTCGCCCCAGCGGTCGATCCTGCTGTTTCGCCGACATCGACGCCTGCGACGCTAGCCTTTCTCTATTTATGTTTTGGGAACAAGTTCGCCCCATTAAACGTTTAGTTTCTTCAGTTATTCGCCGCCTCATCATTTATCATTCGTGACAATGTTTTGCTCTTTATAGTCGGACTGCATGAAATAGCCCTACGATACTTTTTCTTCTCCGTTTTGTGTTGTTGCGTGCTAATAAACCATTCTGCTAACCCAGATTTGCGTAGCTGCATAATTGTCGTTGTCAATGACGTCGATACAAATTAGGCAATGCGGAAGTATCTTCAAAAGTAACTGAAATACATTTCTAAGTATTTGTACTCTACTCAAGATACTTTACAGTGAAAGTAACTTGAGTAGTATCTTAAATACTTTATGAACCAGGTATTTAGTAACTTAACTTAAATACTTTTATCGAGTATTTTTGTCCAACACCGCAGTCGTTTTACGAACGCGCGCGACGTGACACTATGTCGAACGGAGCGGGACCTTCGGCCGCGAAGAAGAGGGAGCCGCGCGTCGTTTGGACCTCCCAGGAGACCTGGACGCTGATCCGGCTCTGGGAGGGCAGGATGGAAGACCTCCGACGCGCCAAGCATAACGGAGGCGTTTACGAAGAGATTGCGGAGGAGCTGCTCCGTTGCGGTATTGTGAGGACCAAGGACCAGGTCCACACCAAGATAGAAAACCTGACCAACAAGTACCGGTAAGATAATTGTAAAGTTGCAAGCACCCCGAGAGTAGTACGAGTCAGGGCGGAAAATAAAAATTAAGATGACTTAAATCGTGGTTTAAATCATGATTTATATCGTGATTTAAATCGTGAATTAAATATCCCAGTTAAAAATTCCCATTATACATACATCAATAGCTTTGCCATAAAGTTGCCACTCACTGTAATTTAACTTGTCAGAAAACATCTGAGGGAGGGGACCACCACGGGTTCCGGCGCCATGAAGTGGCCCTTCTTCTGGGACCTCAACCGACTGTTGGGGTCCCTACCCCTGAACGACACGACCCTCGTGGATGAAAGCTTGGCGTCCAACCATGCCACACCGGCAGTAGTGGAGGTAGGTTTGGTGGTTTCTCTCAGAAATGTTTCTGCATGTTTGAATAACAAATCATTTCAATGTAAAAGTGGCAGCCAGTGGCAAATGCGTGAAATTGTTTTTGAAAATTGCCTACCGAGCAGAGTCCACCGAACTAATCGAGGTGCTCCTCTGCTTTGGCTGCTTTTTCGACAAGCCGTTGCAAAGCGACGAAACTTTGCACGCGTGTGACGGTGCAATGCAGTAAAGCTTGATGCGAGAGCTTCAGCTGAAGTGGAGCATTGTGGCTGCTTTAAAAATTCGGGGTTCTGCCAGACTATGGCTATACTGTAGAAAAGGGTGCATACTATAGATAAGGCGCCTGCCCTACCTCGGGCCCTTCCTATTTTTCTGCTCTCGGACGTAACAATTGTCCTTTCTGATGTTTTTGCGATTATCTTCAACTGTTTTGTGGGTGCCTGCTCAATATTTTATGCTACACTCCTTTCCATGCACAGTGTACAATGCTATCAAAGGTACTGGCATGAGAGCTTGGCTATATCGAATATCTAGTTTGCACGAAAGCATGTCCAAATGAATCGTTAATAGAAGTCCCGTGCTCGTGCCAGTATCTTTGAGAGCGTTGAATGCTGTCTCTGAAATGGAGTATAGAGCTATATTATAGCACTTTTGCGCTCCGATGCATATAACTATTCTAGCAAAACCTAGCATCATGATTCTCAACTACAAAGCATTCATACACAGGGTTGGAGTTTTGTTACTTTTGAGTACCCCTTGTATAATGGCTTTGGGTGGCACCTAACAGCTTGCTGCAGTCTCTTGTAGCTTAACAGGAAAAACTACTTGTGTGGTACTCCTCTCAGTTGCTCTCCGACATGCAAGAAGGAAGCATGGTGGAGGTGGACTACTTCGAGGAGCCCGTCGAGGAACCCGGAGAGGAGCTGCATGGCGAGGAAAGTCAAGTCGCCAGCACCCCTGCCACTACAAGTGTCAGCAGGCCGGGGCCCAGCAGCGTCAATGGCACGAGCAACGTGCCGCCGAGGCCACAGAAAAGGAAGAGGCCACAAGCTCCAAGCACCGGATACATAAAAACGGTGATCGATGAGCAGAGGCTGCTCAGGCAGAGTTTTGAGGCTTCGAGGGGAGAGAGTTCGCCCTACGGGAGCGGGAAATCGTCCTGCAGGAAACTGCCATCAAGGTGCAGCAAGAGCTTGCGACTGCATTGATGGCTTTCTTGAATAAAAATGCCACATAAACTGCCATGTAAGCTGTCCTGGTGTGATTCATGTTACATTCAAGAGTAGCTGCCTCGGTGACTCCAGAGCAGAATGTTTGTCTACGTATCCCCAGTTGGCGGGATCTAATCCTGTCCGTGGTGTCTGCAATCTGCCGGAGGCTTATTGCGGAGACGGCGCTGTGTAAGTTGTAACCGAGATTTCGGTTGTACCTCAAGGTCCCCAGGTGACCTACACTAATCCCCAGTTTTTCATATGTTGTGCAAGGTGCCCTTGATTGGTTTGGTATGTGGAGCCCCCGAATAGAATTCTTGGTATTCAATATTTGATTATACATTTGACTTTTTGCCAACTATTTGGGAATATTCGATTTCATTCAAGCTAAAATTCGACTATTCGCACACCCATACTTTTTTTGCTTGCAACTCTCGTGGAAAGCAACAGTTCAAGGAATACCCCAAACAGGTGCTGGTATTTCTTGTACTCCAGCAGTGACCCTTTCAGATGACCTTTTGTTTTATAAGCTTCGTTTCATTGCACATAGTAGCTATGAGAGATGCTTGAACTTATATTTGGGCAGTCAATGCCTTACAGTTTATTAAAATTGTGTTATAAAAGCCACATGAAAGCATACAGAAGGCTAAGCATATGGACCAAAAAATGAGACTTCACTTGGGACACGGGAGTTGGTAGCACGTTTTACGCTCCAAAGCCAGATTTGTTTGGCCCTTAAAAGGGCCTTTTGTTCTTCAGGCACTGGAAAGGGCCCTCGTAGCTGTCAGGGTCTGTGGTCTTGGTCTTTTTGTTGCTGCAAACAAGAGCAGTTACTTGAGCCCTTCATCTAGACCATGTGCCTCGAGCGTTGGTGTAGGTACCCCGCAATGGCGTCCCTGACGCTCTGCCCGTTGTCTGCCTCGGCATCTGTGGTGCACACCGGTTGCAGATAGATCTTGTCCTCCGTCGCCACGTCGCTGAGCCACTGAGGCTCGACACCGTCGTTGAAATGCTCGCACACATTGTTTAAAATGCAGCAGGCTCGCACAACAAGCCGAGCATTGTCCACCTCGCACTCCATCCTCTTCATAATGAAGCGGAATCGGGCCTTGACCCTTCCGAAGGCGTTCTCCACGACTCGGCGAGCAGACGACAGCTGTCGGTTGAAGCCTTCCTGTGGAGAGTCTTTCTTAACGTCCTTGCGAGGGTACGGCTTCAGCATGTTGGACGTCAAAGGGAATGCCTGGTCACACAGGATCAGGGGCGGCACGGTGGTCCCGTTAACGGTGACCATGGGCATCTGCAGCGTTGGACCTTGTAGAACAGCCGCCAAAGCCGACCTCCGGTACACATGCGCGTCGTGGCACCGCCCTGGTGTCCCGACGTTCACATACCGGAACCGGTAACGGTGGTCTACGAGGGCCAGCAGGATGATGCTATACCTGGATACAAACATTACAAGGCATATATCAGCTCCATGGGTGTTGAATATATCATGCTGTAGTCATACAGTCCTCAAAACTGGAGATTCAAAAGGGAAGTAGACAGCACAGCACAATTCGTTAAAACTCCGCAGAACAGAGGTGTACACAGCTTCTAAACATCACATTAAAAGTGTAAAAAGCTGGCTATCAGTTACTGGCATCTCATATTCAAGAATAGCTATTTCATATCTTCCATGTCATCAAACACGTGTAGCTTATATCACCATATTAAAATTTATAGGGAAAAATGTTTGGTCCAGGTACATTTTATTCAAATCGAAACCTTTGAAACCATTTGCCATGCAAGTTTTTGTCTGCTTTTTGCGTACCTTGTGCGTTTCTTTGCCCCCCAAATGTGCCCACGTGGGCTTGTTTCCCCTCGACCAATGACCGCACGAGTTGGCTGCCTCATCATCGCAAATTTTCGATGCGTTCTCTCCGTTGCCCTTTGCTTGGCGTGCCCCTCTTCATGGTTCGGTGACCTCAAAGACGCATTTTAGAACACTTGCTAGTAGTAACGGGTTTGCACCATTCAGTTTGGCCAACTTCATTGAATTTGTTTACTGAGAGGAACTCACACTCAATATTTATTAGAGAAATTGTTTTTTTTTTCTTTTTTCATTTGAAAACAGATGCCCGACTTTCTAAAGGGCCAGGAAGTTCAACGTATATGGTATCGGTTCTAGCAGTCCATAGATGATCATACACATTGTCCTTGAAGTAAAGGTTACCTACCAGCCCTTGTAGTTGTGGTAGTCGCTCGCGTTGACCTTCGGTGGTGAGATGGGGAAGTGGCAGCCATCCAGCGCCCCTATGCCCTGGGGAAACTCCAGAGCAGCTTGAAACTCCCGAATGTGGTCCGGAAGCTCAGCGGCGCTCACCATCTTGAGCCAGTCTTGCTCGAGGACGGAGACAACTACCCGACAGAACTCCCTGTAGTTCTCGTTTACGGTGGACCGTCCCAGGCCGAACAAGTTGGCGATGGTGCGGTCTTCTGCGCTCGAGCACAACTTGTACAGCGCCGCACCAACTCTCTTCTCCACCGGAATGGTGGAACGCATGTTGGTAACTTCGCGCTCCATGTGGGGCCGACACACGTCCACCAGGTACCTAAACGTAACTGGCTTGACGCGGAAGGACTGCTTGAAGAAGTACTCCGGCAAGTGGGGTAGAGTGTCCTCAAACCAGCGTTCGTTCCTCCTGAACGCTTGGATGCTTCGTGGAATGAGACTTGAAGCTTCAACGGCAGCGAACATCAGGTCGTTGGTAAGGAGCCTTTCTTGAAGGCGGACGCTTTCTGCACTGGCAGATCGGATGTCGGCCCTCAGCAGCGTCAAGGCACTCTGTTGTTGTGCGTACAAACACGTCAGGAACGCGATCCGACGATCCGGATCCATCGCACTACGATCATTGTCGTCAGCAGGCTCCATCGCTACAGGGTCACGGTCTTCGCTTGGATCGATCGCAGACGTAAACGTCAACGGGGTACACGGATCTGGCGAAGAACGAAAGAGCGCGAGGAACAACGGCGAGCAAGATGCACGGAGTTCCGAAAGCAGACGAGCCAAGCGGCAGAACGGCTACGGCTACGGATTACTTGGGATTGCTGACGTCGTGTCATAGTTGCCAAAAATCACCTTGTCTCCGTCAAAACGTGTACTTAGTTTTCATCACCGTGTTTGAATTCTATGTTCTGAGAGTTTATTACATTTTATTTACTTAGTAAACAATAAAATAAACACTAGTTTGCCGGGTTAACAACAGACTGCGATCGTGATAGACATCACCTAAATGACATTTGAGTTGCCCGTCTGACACGACACGACTTAAATGTCATTTGAAAATCCTAAAGGCCTTTAGCGTAAATGACATTCAAGGTGCCCGTCTGACAGGGGTATAAGAAGAGGAAAGCACTGATGGGCGCCCTTTTTTGAAAACCGAACCTGAGTGGCCCCTACAACTCACCATAACTTGGCGTACGGCAAGGACTGCGGCCCCAGTGAGCCCATCAGCGCGCAAGAGCGAGTCATTTGACAAAATTTCGTCCAAGTAATTTGTCCTACGGAAAGCGGTCACGTGTTTAACGCCACCCCTCTGATTTGATACAAGCGGCATTCGCACTCGCTCACAGCCACACGAAGACACAGAAGAAGGTGTGAGGCTTATCAGGAGACGAGGTCAAAGGGGTTGGACAAAGCAGTTAATCTCCCTCTGCTTCTTTGTATGACCACCTGCACTGCCCGGGGAGGGATCGCGAAATGGGACTCGTCTGGAATTGCTTTGCGTAGTACAACCTTGGGCGCATCAAACTGTCACTCATGTAGAAGGGCATGCTCTGGTGCGGACCGCGAGATCACAAAATAGATACAAAAAAACAAATTTGAAAGCTGTCAAAGCATGGGACAAAAATAAGACACTAAGAGCATGAAACAAAAAAAAAAAAAAAATGACGCGGCTTTACGTGTAACAAAAAACAAAACAAAAAAACGTCGGGACGCTAGACATTTTGGTGTCATTACGCAGAAATAAGAGTCGTGAACCCTAGCGGGGTGTCATGAATCCGGCACTTTCGATGGTCTTGCGACATTATTTCTTCAGAAGTGCACACAAAAATAAAATCTCAGTGACGGTGTTATAAGTAGTGCGTAACCCAGTCAGGTGAGTTTGTAATACCCGAAATGAATGCGCCACAGTTTGTTCAAAGCTTTATCGCAGGAGGTCTTTCTCGGGTTAAAAGGGAGCAGATTCCGTTTTGCTCAATCTTGTTTTGTTTTGTGGTTTAACGTCGGATTTTAGGCAGACAAGAAATAAAAATACCTCGCCGGCACAGCCGATTCCGCGGGACACTCTTGACACTCAACCAAAAACGGCGCCGCGTACGGTATGTCAGGATGGCGTCGGCGCGACCCATCCCATTTTTCACAAATATTGGCTAGACCAAATGGTATCGG
The DNA here is from genome assembly GCA_037355805.1 of Ixodes ricinus. NCBI lineage: Eukaryota > Metazoa > Arthropoda > Arachnida > Ixodida > Ixodidae > Ixodes > Ixodes ricinus. The sequence goes on along the minus strand of JAZHYW010015979.1, from coordinate 23,201 downwards.
CACAATTTTCCGATATAATTTCATAAAGGCGCAATACTGTGTGCTGCCTCGGTTGTATAGTTACACGTCTTCGTTGATTTTGCTAGCGGAGATTATTTATTTAAAATCAAAGTTGAACTGATAAAACTGATGCACGCGCGACACGTAATTTTCGGCTCGTGTCGGACGGAGAGTTAAATCGGAGTTGCAAATCTATTCTCTAGAACAGGGGTCTCCAAACTTTTTGGCTAAGGGGCCGGATCGGGGATCTGTCGCGGTCTCGAGGGCCGGGAAATAAATAAGTAAATACAAATAAGGGAACAGCAAATAAATATCATATATAATCATTTAAATACAAAATTGTTTAGAGTAGCCATGAAAAAAGAATCTAAGACAATCATGAATACATATACTTTATATTAAAATGTAATTTAGCTAAGAATAGCATTACACAATTATTGGGACAAATAAAACTCATCAATCGAAGCGCCTAGGAACTTTGGCATGTTCACAAAGGGCCCAACACTAATCAGAATGGTAGAACTGATGCTGACAATATGCAATAGTCATATATTATGCTGTCATAAAATATATGCTGCAACAGAAAGGAATTGCAGCATACGATTAGTTACACAGATATGAATCAGGGGACTAAGAATAGTGTTGCTGGTGATTTCGATGTCCAATGAATAATATGGCGAGAGGACCTGCGTTACAACAGGCAGTCTCTTCTCGTTCTTCGTGGTGTCTTAGTTTGCGCGGTTGGTGCGCGGCGCCGTTTCTTTACTGTGGGCGCCGGTAACAGCGGACTTGCTGGAAGCGGGCCACGGGACGGGCTTCATTGGAAGGACCACGGTCAGTCACGGGCCGGTCGTAAGACCTCCGCGGGCCGGATTCGGCCCGCGGGCCGGGGTTTGGAGACCCCTGCTCCAGAACGTCCTAATCATACGCCACTTCAGGTGGCGATTAATTATACTCGATGTTTGTACCGCCGTACATCAGAAACAGCTTCACCAAAGGAATAGACATGAACGGCTATGAAATCATGGGTGTATTTGACAGCATCACCATTACACCCTTTTCACACCGTGAGATTGAAGGGCGTAAAATTCGTTCATACACCCTTTTTACACGATTTTGGACACAATTTCTACAAGTAGGGCGTAAAAAGGGCGTGTAAGGGGTGTAAGACGTCAGCACACCCTTTTTACACCTACCGATATTCAGAAATCATGTAAAAATGGTGTAAAACGGGTGTTTTTCCTAACTTACACCCTTCTTATACCATTTGTACACGCTTATGGGTGTTACAATGTTTAGTGTGTACTGCTCCCGAGAAATCCAACAGCTCGCCTACATATCAGAGTTCACGGTAGATCTCCGTCACATAAAAGGACAAGACAACTCAGCAGCGGCCGCTCTTTCTCGCGTCGAAAAAAATTGGTTTGTAGGGATATTTATACAGCGTGTAGTTGGTCAGCCATTTTTAAAGTTGCGACGAGTCACTCGCTGTAGATGAGCAATTTAGCCAGTGCGGTACAACCGCTAGCCTGGGGTCTTTAACGTGCAATCCCTTTCGGCGCTCTCCGGAGGAGTAGACTTTGAGTGCATCGCTGCCGCGCAACAAGACGACCCTGAATCGAATAACCACCCTGAGACACTGACGTCTTTGTCGTTGAAACGGATTCCCACCCCTCACTGCAACGGTACTATCCTCTGCGACATAACCATGGGACATCCTCGACCTTTCGTTTCACTGGCACTTCGTCGGAAGGTGTCCGACCACCTCCACAACATAAGCCACCCGGGCATCCGAGCCACGCAGCGACTGGTGGCAGCTCGCTATGCGTGGACTACAATGAACGGGGATGTACGAGGTTGGACCAGGGACTGCTTTCAATGTCAGCGTTTTAAGGTGAGCTGGAACACCGTCGCACCCTTGAAACCATTCCGTGCCCTCTCGGCGCTTTTCGACCATGTTCACCTCGATTGCATGGGCCCCTGCCATCATGAGAAGGTTCGACATATATCCTGACTTGCGTGGACCGTTACACCAGGTGGCCCCAAGCTACTCCCCTGGCCGACATGAGTGCCCAGACAACCGCCAAGACCTTTATCGAGATCTGGATATCCCGCTTCAGATGCCCATCCACCGTCATTACGGACCGGGGACGACAATTTGAATGCTCGTTGTTTGCTGCCTTAGCTCTGCTCCTCGGCACGCACCACGTGCGCACTACCTCATACCACCCGTCAGCCAACGGCATGGTGGAAAGGTTACACCGACAGCTCAAGGCAGCAATCACTGCACGAGATGGACGACTCAACTTGGTCGATCCACTCCCATTCGTCCTTCTCGGCGCTCGATCCGCCATCAAACAAAACCTGGAATGCACCTCGGCTGAATTGGTCTATGGATTGCCACTCCGACTCCCTGGAGAATTTCTCGACATTACCAAGAGCACTCCAACAGCACAACACCAAGCGTACGTAGACGACTTGAGGCAGTTCATTCAAGAACTGCAGCCCACACAACCTCGGATGCCCCGTTCTCAGAAGGTATTCGTGAGTCAAGATTTGAAAACTTCCACGCACGCATTTGTCCAAAAAGAAGTTAAAAAGAAGAATCTCACGCCACCATACAATGGACCTTTTAAGATACTCGAGCGCACTGAGAAGTCCATGACTCCTGACATTCACGGACACCAAGAAATCGTCGCTATGGATCAAATCAAACCCGCATATCAGGATTCAAATTTTCATCCTTCATACACAGAGCAACTTTCAACACTCCAGAAAACAAAAGAAACCAAAATGTGTTTCATGGGCCACATAATCCACACCCTTTCCTCTTCTTATTGCCACCATTGGATCAACTAAAATTGTATTTATATTTCCGTGATCCACGCTGCCCTGTAGAAGCCAGCTCCGAAAGATGGACGAAAATTTTCCTTTTTTTCTAAACTCGCTGCGCGAGCTTCCGATGCGCGAGAAATAAAAACGAACAGTTCGGGTCAGAGCACCGTGGAGCTCGGACGTCGTTTCCACAGAGCCCACAGAAGTGACAATATGAATGAAAACAAGGGTAATCCAAACATTATTAGTAAAGAAGAAATCTGCGATCCGGTATACCATTTCTAAATTTCTGATTTTCTGATCACGTAAATCAATTTTGCCGTTAAGGATTGGCTGTAATTTACCCACCAATATCAGAAAAATGTCTGCAAAACGACAGCTCTGTAGCTGCTTTTTAAGAACCGTAAAAAAAATAAAACGTGAAACACCAAGAATAAAAGTGGCGGCCATGGTTCATAGTTTTAGCGCGTTTTCCAGCTTTGCAAGCACGAGAATGCGCTCAAACTAGAACCACTTTCTGAAGCCTCAGTTAATGAATACACCATAAACAGAAGTACTTCGACGTGGCTTAATCGATCTCCCTTGACTTGTGACTTGAGAACAGATCACGTGCAGTGCTGCAGCACCGCGAATCCAGACCGGATCCCGCAATGATCGGAGGTCGACACAGGAAGAAAAACCGGTGACCAGCTTCTGGACGAAGGCTGTATATCAGCTTAGTAAAAACAGGCTCCTTTCAAACAAAGATCCCTTCACATTTCCCCGACGCACCCTATCTGCTCAAGAAAGAATGCGGGGGGGGGGGGGGGTGCAGGGGACGGGGACGAGCGCGCACCAGAAAAGCCATTGTCCCCCTCGCACTACGCGGACACAGCAATGCCCCGAGGACGGGAAGGTCTCCCTTTAAACACGCCTGTCTCAAGTGACGTACGAGCAAACTTGTTTTAGAGCGCAGCTGTTAGGCGCCCGTTTCCGGCTTGAGCGGTGTCGGAGTAACCGCGCGGTGCATTATGCGACGCGTGACGTCGCTGATGACGTCATCGGCATGGCCATCGTCATCGTTATCATCACTGATGACGTCATCAGTGACGTCACTGATGACGTCATCGGCATCGTCACGTGACCCCCCAGGTCACGTGACTCCCCCTAAATCCCTTGACCCCCGCCCCCCCTCCCCCCCCCAGTACCCTTCCCTCCTCCTCAAGAGCTGCGCTCTGATTCGGCATTGCAGGGAGTGGTAAACGGCTTTCACTTTTTTTTTTCTTTTTTGGTTGTTTTTCTTTTTTGAACTTCTTTCAATTTACTCGGGTGCTTTTTTGTTTGTTTGTTTCTTAGTTCGGATCCGTTTTGTATCAGCAAGGTGTTGCCATGGGTGACCTTCCGGGCGCGGTTCGTTCTTCGTTGTTCATCTGGAATGTTATCTGAAACAGCGACGACGATGGCATGAAGGCGTCTGGATACTGCCCCTGAATGTGCTTTTTGAGTGGAACGTGGCGTGCATAAAGCGTGTCGTTGCAGATTTTGGCTTCGTCACAGGATTACCCCAAAAGCTTTGTCACGGGGAGACGCAGAGACGAGTCTCGACTTATTTTCAGTAAGTCAGTTTTAGCGATTGAGGTTGCCATATACTCTGACTGTGAGACTCCTGTGTCGAAAGAGCGTAATCTACAGAATCCTAAGTTTCATCTGAGAAACAAAAAAGGTGTTAGTATTTGGAGGTGTTGCGTTTGGATACATGCTCATTGTTTGCGCGAGGGCAAATTACGTGAATGAGACTTGTCAAATGTCAACACATCATTGTTGACGAGATATATTTTGACGAATGCACCGCAAGACGTGTTGTCTTACTTCCTTTGTCCCTGTCTTGTGGCGCATTTTGTCAAAATCAGTCATGTACCAACTGGCCCATCTGTCACTATTGTTGACGAGACAGTTCGGTGAAGTCGAACACATTCGTTAACTCGAATTCACACAACGCGCGAAGCTCTGCCATGTAATGTCTGACCGATCGTGGCACATTAAAAAAATTCGCCAGTTTCGTCCGAGTTCCGTCACACGCTTTCAGCCGTGCTGGGCTAAGTAGCGCGGATCCCCACGACAAGCGAAATATCAGCTGTCCTCCTGGCAGACATTCCGTTTTCCGTTAGCCTTCGGGGACTAAGTAATACAGATGCGCCCTGTCTGAGGAGGACTAATGGCTGCTCTTCTGGCGCACGACTCTCGGTTAGTCCCAGTCGAGTGCAGTTAGTCCCCAGCTTTTGCGCACAGTACCTGGCTTGAACCAGATGGTCCTTTCGGAGAGCAACTGATAGTTCAAAGGACCAAATGTTACCGTTAGTCCCTTGAGGCCAACTTTTTTTGTTAGAGGCTACACTTAGCGCACAGTTCCTGCTGCTACACGCTAAAGCACACAAGCAACGCAAAGCTAAGGGGAGAAAATACCTGTCCTCCTGACGTGATACTGGTCACTGCGTCACTATCGAGTAATCGCAACGCTCCAATTTTTCCCACTTGTGGCTAATTGTCTCAGTGACAGTCTTCAGTGAATGGTAGACTGTATTGGAAGATAAAATCAAAGATGATGCACATGGCTTGGTGTGCGGTTGCATGAGTTTGTTTGCATGCACTTGCTATTTATTGCACACCAGGAAAGTCAAATCTGGGATTCACAATTACTATCTGTTTATAGAACGCGGAAATTACACGCCTGAATGTGAGGTATCCCCAAAAAGGCGGAGGTACACGAACAATCAACACCTCGGAATATTGCAGCTCAGTTGCCGTTCTTGCATTCCGAAGGAACCAAGTTGGGGAAACGCATATCGCTGCAACTTGACGGAAAGTGTTCTGCGCAGTCATCGACGTCCCTCTTAGTTGCATTTGTGTACACCAGAGAAACACAGTCTGCAATGAAAAAACAATATTTTTTAGTACGTTAATAAGCCAAGGACGATACGCTCTCAAATTAGATTTTTGATACGCACTCTTCGGTAGGTCTAAAAAAAGGTGCAGCTTCCATTAACATATATATTGGAACAGATCGCTGCGGGTACTATTTTTTAACATGCTTGGCTTTCGACAGTATATTAGTGCGAATGGTTCGTTTAAACGTTTTAAATTTTCTTGTCATGTTTATTATGTTTTTATATTTGTTAAAGAGGAGTTGAATTGTACATCCCATGGAGGCGTCAGGCTGTTTTTGTGGACACTAAAATTAAATAAATGATTGAATGAATCAATTAAGAAACGCAGGTCATGAAGAGGTTTGGTCTTATTGTCACTAATGGAACTGCGGTATCAGCTAATAAGAACACCTTTTTTCGACTACTTTTCGGTGCGTCTTGTCTGCGCAGTTTTTCCCTGACACCAATATGCACAGACTAGCCCACCATAAAACGCCATTATAAGTCACACCTTGTGTTTTGTAAATTGCCAGTGACTATAGTGTACGCACCACAATTCATAGCGTGATAGTGAGCATTATTAGTACGCACATACTACGCAAAATGACTTGTTAAGTCCGAGACGAAACAACCCAGAGTATTATCTGTGTGTAGACACCATGACGCGTACACCTTTTCACCTATTTTATCCTTTTCCTGTAACTTAACAGTCCAATCCTCGTACAAAAAAAAAGAAACAATAGGAGAGCTGCGTTTAAGACGAGATCCCTTTACTGTAATGTGTCCCCGAAAAAAAAGATCGCGCAATATTGGCGCCGTTATTCGCAATTCAGGTGAAGGTCACGCCGTGTCCAGTGTCCCCGTCCATTACATCTGGATTGGCTTGGCTGCTCGGCGGCTCGGCTGAACACACGCTTGCAAGCACAGTGTCTCCATTTCGCGACATCATTGGCCTCTGGTCTGGCGTCTCACACCGCCTGCCGCGAATGCCTCCGGCATCATCTGCCATTTCGCCACCGTATATCGTCGTCTGCAATGCCCCTAGGACACGGACATGAACGCTGCCCGTCGGCCTCCGTTTTCCCCTTTGTCCGTCTGCTATTCCACTCCCGTCTAAAACTTTTACAACACTCGCAAGACTCAACCATTCAAGCGGCGTTCTAGCTTTCCATAATGCACAAGCCATGGTTCAATACAAGTGTCTTTCAGCGTCTGTCGATATACCGTAAAAAGTGGACGAAAAGTAAAAAAAGAAACTAATTAAATATGCAGTCATTTCAGCCTTTAAGTTCTTCATATTTGTTTTTGTTTTTCGCACGGCATCTGTGAGCAAGGTGAGCGAGCGGCATGACACACAAAACGTGACCTAACAGATTCATTTTGGCAGGTCGGGTGCAATGCAAATCTTTAGAGCTGCTTACCTTTCGAAGCAAAATGACAGGAACATGGATAAACTTGCTATGCTAGCCAAACACCCGCATGCCCCCAGCCAAATGGCTCGCCAATTCTTACCTGTGTAGGTACCTTCTCGGTATTAAACCATTGTTGCAATCACAACTGTGGCCCAATTCACAGAGCCGCGGGGCCGCTTTCGCAAGAAACGACATCTTTATTCAGCACCAACACGCACTAAGTAACAAATCAAGCCAGACCCAGCAACATAGATGACGTGGGAGGCTAGGCAAAGGTCAGTCCTGCTACGAGCCCAAGCACCCGCCCTGCGTTTCCGAAGGCGTGGAACTTTAGGCTTAGGCCAGCCCCGCTATGAACACAAGCACCCGCACATAGCTTCCGAAGACACGTACTTGCGACAGCTGTTTGGTGCAAACTAGGTCAGTTGAGGAAACCTTACTCCGTACACCTCGGTGAACGCAGAACGACTCGCACCATATCCTCCTATATGTGACAAATCCTGGCAGATCGCCACGAGAAGCTGCCGCCGAAATGGAAAAGGTGGAGCGGCAGACAATGAATGAGATCAGAGCCACGTCCACTGGCGCCCCGCTGCGCCGAGATGCCGAAACACACTTCTCCCGAGCGAACAAGTGTGTTTCCGATCCTCGCCGCTGCAAAAGCTGTGCGCTGACCTCCAGATCCTCCGAGAAATGGCTCTTTGATGCTCTGTGCTACCAGATCCTCGCGCTCCAAATCTGCGACCAGGCACTCTGTGGCTCCGTCGTCAGACTGCCAGGCTTTGTGAGTACAGAGGAGGCTACGCTCGCGCTCATAAAAATAAATGATGTCAACGAGCTACGTTCGTTGAGCACGTCTCAAACACCGGCAGCCATGTCTGTTATACTTTGAAGCCGAGCGGAAAGAGAATCTCGGGATATTTTCGAAAACGATAACGACTCTACCTACATATTTTGGTTTCTTAAAAGAAAAAAAAATATTGTCGATATAAATACTATTACGGCACGGACAAACAATTTCGCAACGAAAATTTCCCACGCCAATCATTTCTCCAATCAAGAAGTGCCAAGAAAAAGGTGCTTAGTTCTTTGAGCACCTGCGGGATAGAGGTTCAACTGACTTAAATATCTATGCGACTTCCGTGACGCAAATTGAAGCAGACAGCAACCAGTCTGCATTTGCGGTGCTCTTGTGCATTCCTATGGGAAAATGCCCGTATATTTTTCTCTTCGCAGGAAAACAACATGAAATACTTTGGTTAATTGGGTAGTACCGAACAGTATGTACCTTGATCAATATTGTAAAAGTGTACTTGTTTAGTTAGTGCATTTTCTTCATCGATGAACGATGTTTAACTTCGCTACATTTCAGTCCCAAACATATGTTCCGCATGATCAGATAAAATTAGCGCAAATGACAAGAGAAGAGAAAGGTAGGACAGGACAGAGCGCTACTCACAACTGACGTTTTAATAGAAAAAGACAATAAGGACCGACCAACAGTCCTGCCATACATACATCGTATTTCGCATAACTTAAAGAAGGTGGCCTCCAAGTTCCATGTTGAAGTCGTGCTGATACTGCACCGGATAAGTTGAAGAAGCTCTGTCCGAAGATCAACAACACGCAGATACTACATGCACAATGTGGAGTAAAACATCGACAGAAATACGTGGACTGCAGCTGTGGTGTAATCTATGAGATACCGTTTACATGCGGGAAAGTTTATGTGGGACAGACTGGGCGATGTGTTAATGAACGTCTTAGAGAACATGCCCTTGCACTAAAGTCGTCACCAGCAGGACACCTCGCCGTGCATGTACGAGACTGTCACTGCTCGCCTTTGTTGAACAACACCAAAGTGCTGAGGCGTTACGGCGACAAACGAGCTCAGAGAACTTTTCGAGGCGCAAACCATCATCGCGCGTGGGAACACCTGCATCAGCGCCCCTTCGGTGACCCTTTCACCAAAAGAACTACACTACCTTGAACTCCACCAGTAATGATCCATACGCCGCAAGAAGTGTGTAGTGTACATTAAGATAGAATTTTAACTTGTGTTTCACATTAGGTCCGACGAAGGGTTCACCATCTGCATGTTCTGGCTTATTTTCTGAGATTTTTTCTTATATCTTCTTCCTTTAGTACAGCGACCAAAGGTAGTCACGATTTTGGCGTTTTTCTTCTTCTTTTATTAAGACAACCTAGGGCGCGGTCGTAATTTTTGATGGGTTTTCCTCTTCCTTTTAATGTTAAAAATGCTTCACTTCCTTATTGTCTTTTTCTATTAAAACGTCAGTTGTGAGTAGCGCTCTGTCCTGTCCTACCTTTCTCTTCTCTTGTCATTTGCGCTAATTTTATCTGATCATGTGTAACCAACTAGCCCAACAGATGATATTGTTATATGTTCCGCAGCAGGCGTATAAAAACAAGTGACAATTAAAAGCAAAATAACAATCGAATGGAATATAGAGTGTGTTCAAGGCTCGCCAGCATTTCGGTGACGCTTATATGTTGATAATATGCCAGTCCTGTCACTATAGGAAAATGGACCCGTCGAGCACCTTTATGAGCGGATAAAAATATTCAAAACGTAAAGAATAAAGTACGTGGGCTGTGTAAGGTGTCTCTTTGTATTGTTTTTTTCGGCGGGGCAGATTTTATCAGGCACTTCTCAAAACTTTCGAGCGTGCGGGGGATGTTTTGGAACGTAGAACTAGGATATTCGCACAATGCAGAAAGAAGAAATCAGTAGTTACTTTTCTAAAATCGGTATATATTACCTGGCCTTCAATTCATTTTAATAGTACATACACGGGTAGGTACTTATCCAGTGTTAGTGCGTAGTTCTTGCCGTCTGTCTTGGTTGGCAGATGTCCTTCGTTCGTTTGAAACCTATATTCCCCATTCTGAAAAGCATCGACGTCGTGTTCGCGCTAACAGCGTCCGTCAGTGCACAAAAAGGCATGTACGAAGCCGTTTTAGCACCGCTGTTAATGCAAATAATTTTAATGCAATTAAGTATTAATGCAATTAAGAAAACCTACCGTAACCGACCAATTGTTTGGTCTGCCTGACGGAGAAATGTTCCCAGCTACCCAGTACAATCAAAGTATTTGGGATTTTTGCTCTTATGATCGAGCGCAGGGAGAAAATGCACTCACGTTTTTCCACAGTTAGCGTTAGCGGAAGTAAATTTTCGACTGGCTGCTGTCTGCTTCAATTTCCGTTAGCACAATAGCGCCTGTTGAACCTCTAACGTACATTATAATAAACCTACGCTGGGCGGGGCCTAGAGCAGGGCTACGCCCCCCCCCCCTCCTAAGGTAACTTGGGCGACTTTTCGATGCATTAATAACATTAAAAAAAACGCAACAAATTAACGAAGAATTGGTAGAGTGAGTAGACGCGACGAGGCGCTGACCTAATTACAACTGTGTTTTAATATGAAGAAACATCAAAACCGTCGAGTCACCGAAAACACCAAACACTGGCTATCAGCCCATCTCATCAAGTTATTTACAAACACAGGTACTTCACAACAACATATGTACGCATCTCGCTGATATAGAAAGCGATAGACGGAGAGCTAACAGATGCCCTTCTCGCATTGTGACAGGTCGGACGCCTCCGCTATCTCCCCGGTTCTTTTATTAGTGTGTGCCGCGTCACAATTGACGAGTCAGTGAAGCATGGCACACTCCCGCACTTGTCACAGGGTACCGGGAAATGCCAAAGGCCTCCCAGCCAGATCACGCTACCTCAAACTATGGTTAATGCATTTGCCTGACTACCTTATGCACATTTTACAGCGATAGCTGTTAGTGGGACACTTTGCGTTTTCGCGCCGTCAACCGCGCTCCATTAGGACGCAGTCCATTTTCGGCACTCCGCCAAGACATTCCACGGGCCGCTGATTAAAAAGATAGCAAGCAATCAAGATAACATGCATATTCGTGCATGGTAGCAAGATAATATGCATGGTCAGTAAACCAGACCCCAAGGCGCAATCTGACATCGCAATGGGATCGGTGCCTAGATGACCCAGAATTTCCACAAACAATTCCTGGAAGAAAAGCAGATAAAACTGCCTTAGAATTTCACGATGCATTCTGTATTAAAAAGCAAGGGGAAAGAAAGTGAGATAGTGCCCCTTCAATGCACCAGACAGAAACAGGGTTTTATTATCTAAACGAATAGCGAGAAAGATGGCATTACTAGTGTGTGTTTGTTTGAATTACCCTTTATTTAAAAGTCGTCTTGTCTACTTCCTTGCCCCTGTTTATTCGGCACTCTTCGTTTAGCAGGTCTGATTATTTGTACCGAAGTGACGGAGGGAAGCACGTTCCTCTTCTTACACGGAAGGCTGAATTACTCACTACTTAATACACCCTTATTGGTTCTAAAACGCTACGAAATTCTCCACCGGTCTGTTACTCGATCGGTTCAACACGAAGCACCTAAAGGTGCATCCGCACGACGGACCAAATTGCTGCTTGGTCCGCGGGCCGCGAATCACGTGATCTTACGTCACCGGTTTTCGAGGTCCGCCGGCGGTCCGCGGCCCGCGCTTCTGAGAAATGCCAAGCGACTTTTCTCGCCCGGACCTTGGCGGCGGACCGCGGCGTTTTTAGTATAATTGAAGCGCTAAGTCTGGCAACAAGCTGGCTGTTGACCGCCAACTGTTGAAGACGAAGAAGACGAACCTTTTGTTGTGCGACGAAAAGAGTTGACTATGCAGACCAAGATCTTTCCTGCACATCCAGGGCTTCATCCAGCATGCCCTTTTCGGTTCACTTAAGTCCTCCTCGTCCTCAATAGTCAACGCCAGGGCCACCGCGGCCAAACGTCTCTTTCTGTTCAACCTCATCTTGGCTCCTTACAAATAGCCTCAAAGCAGCTCGCTGCATGCGTTTGGCGGAGCTGTGAGGTCGAGGGTTAGACCGGCCCGTTCGCTCTGTCGTCTGCTCTTTTGGTCCGCCGTGTGGATGCTCATTGCAGCCGGGCGGCCCGCGGGCCGCGCATCACGTGATCAATCGGTCCGCGGCCTGGTCCGTCGTGTGGATACACCTTAAAGCGTGTATCCACACGACGGACCAAATTGCTGTTTTGGTCCGCGGGCCGCGCATCACGTGATCTTACGTCACCGGTTTTCGAGGTCCGCCGGCGGTCCGCGGCCCGCGCTTCTGAGAAATGCCAAGCGACTTTTCTCGCCCGGACCTTGGCGGCGGACCGCGGCGTTTTTAGTATAATTGAAGCGCTAAGTCTGGCAACAAGCTGGCTGTTGACCGCCAACTGTTGAAGACGAAGAAGACGAACCTTTTGTTGTGCGACGAAAAGAGTTGACTATGCAGACCAAGATCTTTCCTGCACATCCAGGGCTTCATCCAGCATGCCCTTTTCGGTTCACTTAAGTCCTCCTCGTCCTCAATAGTCAACGCCAGGGCCACCGCGGCCAAACGTCTCTTTCGTTCAACCTCATCTTGGCTCCTTACAAATAGCCTCAAAGCAGCTCGCTGCATGCGTTTGGCGGAGCTGTGAGGTCGAGGGTTAGACCGGCCCGTTCGCTCTGTCGTCTGCTCTTTTGGTCCGCCGTGTGGATGCTCATTGCAGCCGGGCGGCCCGCGGGCCGCGCATCACGTGATCAATCGGTCCGCGGCCCGGTCCGTCGTGTGGATACACCTTAAGGTGTATCCACACGACGGACCAAATTGCTGTTTTGGTCCGCGGGCCGCGCATCACGTGATCTTACGTCACCGGTTTTCGAGGTCCGCCGGCGGTCCGCGGCCCGCGCTTCTGAGAAATGCCAAGCGACTTTTCTCGCCCGGACCTTGGCGGCGGACCGCGGCGTTTTTAGTATAATTGAAGCGCTAAGTCTGGCAACAAGCTGGCTGTTGACCGCCAACTGTTGAAGACGAAGAAGACGAACCTTTTGTTGTGCGACGAAAAGAGTTGACTATGCAGACCAAGATCTTTCCTGCACATCCAGGGCTTCATCCAGCATGCCCTTTTCGGTTCACTTAAGTCCTCCTCGTCCTCAATAGTCAACGCCAGGGCCACCGCGGCCAAACGTCTCTTTCGTTCAACCTCCATCTTGGCTCCTTACAAATAGCCTCAAAGCAGCTCGCTGCATGCGTTTGGCGGAGCTGTGAGGTCGAGGGTTAGACCGGCCCGTTCGCTCTGTCGTCTGCTCTTTTGGTCCGCCGTGTGGATGCTCATTGCAGCCGGGCGGCCCGCGGGCCGCGCATCACGTGATCAATCGGTCCGCGGCCCGGTCCGTCGTGTGGATACACCTTAAGCGAACTCGATGGTGCACGCGCGCACCTTTACCGTTCATTCAGTCCATCTGCTTTGAAATGATACCTTAGCGACTCCGACGTCCCACCTGAGCTGTCGCTGTGTTTCACCTTACGGGTGACGTGTGTTTAATTCCACACAAGAACGGATCTTACACAAGAACGGGATCTTACACAAGAACGGGATGTTTATAACGAGATGGCAATACGCTTCTAATCACTCCAAAAGTGGCCAAAGGGGCATTCAACATCTCGTGTCTGCAGGCCGCGCTGTCGAAATCATGACCACAAACTATGAGGAGAGTTTTTGGCCTTAGGAACAAAGACTGGAACAGGGCTGGGGAGGGGGGGGGGTATCCGCCTGCACTTCTTGTGGAAGTAGCGGAGACCCTCTTGAGGACACTCAGAATGAGTGCGGGTGTACCGGACAGAATAACAGCTAGCGTTATAGACCAACTCAAGTCTATGACGTCACACCACTAAGGTGGCGCTGCTGTCGGCACTACACATGCGCAGATGCTTCGCCTCAGGCGACTCTGGTTTCTACACAGGTGCAATGCCCACACCCGGTGTGAGCAAACGCGGGCCTGTTTATAAACAGTGTGTTGGTCGATAGCGGTAGTTCCTCCCCCGTATACGCATGGTTAGCCATAGAATTAAAAAAAATATGTAACAAGCAAACACCATGTGCTTGTGTTTTTTTTTCCGCGCCTAGAAATTTGTAGAAGTTATGTGGCAAGATTTAACGGGCGGCAAGAAGAGGCAGGGTGTACACAGAAACAACAACAACAAAAAACATTTTGCGAACTGTGAAGTTGGGGTAGTAAATAATACATGTGGCAGTCAGGCAGACGCATTAATGATAGGTTAAGAGAACATTATTTTGCTGTGAGGTATCCTCCTTCCGGCCATTTGGCGGAATACTGTGACAGGTGCGTGTGTGCGCCACTTTTACTTACATTGCAATTGTGACGCAACACACTAATAATAATAATTAAAAAAAATGAAGATAGCGGAGGCGTTCAGGATGCCATGATGCGAGAAGGGCATGTGGGTAGGCTCTCCGTCTATCACTCTGTTTAGCAGCGAGATTGAGAAAATAAGATGCTTTGAAGTGAGTTTGTAAATGCCTTGATAAGATAGGCAGATAGATAGTGTTTGGTGTTTTCTTGCTTCGATGGTTTTATGTTTCTTCGGATAAAAATTCAGTTGAAAGACAGCGCTTGTCATGTCTCCTTTTTCTACCTGTCCTTCGTCAATTTTTTTACGCTGTTTTTCTGTTAGCGATGATATGGGCTCAGCACCTGCCATGCCCTTCGTTTCTTAGGCTGGCGAGGTACTAAAACGAACACTATGTTGTTTGGCCGGTTTAAGAGAGGCAGCCTTCTAGCTACCACATTCTGGAATACATCAATAATGAACACACGAATATTGAACGCGTTACAATACAGCACACTCACTTAATAGCATCAACGTATCGTGAAAGAATTTTAATGATAGTTGGAGACGTGTTGCAAGACCCACAGCGTAATCTTGACAAATATAATCCCTGCCGAAGAAAAACAGGGGACAAAGGACAAACACAAATCTCCAAACACAACTATGTGACTGGTGCGCGACCGAAAAAATCCACCTGGTCATGGCATTGAACCAGTAACCTCCGCATTTCCAGTGGAGCGTTCTGCCAACTGAGCCAATCAGGAATTAGAAGTCAGTAGAGCAAACGGGTTTTATCAGCTGCCATCAGTCCAACACCAACAGGGGTGAACGGCTTGCATTTTAAGGTTATAATGATAATGCAATTAAATGCAAGGGTGCAAGCGAGCTGGACAAGAATGACGAAAATAATCCCTGAGAAGGGGAACAAGGGGGACAAAGGACAAACACAAATCTCCAAACACTGCTAGATGACTGATGCGCGTACCGGAAAAGTAGCAGGCGGATATTTTCGGTCGCGCCCCATTCACCAAGCTGTGTTTGGAGAGTTGTGTTTGTCCTTTGTTCCCTTTGTTCCCCTTCTCCAGGAATTATTCTGCGGCACTCCTGTCCAGCTCGCCTGCACCTTGAATTTAATTGCATTTATCATTACAGCGAAATCTTCTTTATAGCTTCCTAATCACCTTAATAAGCTTCCTCTTGCAAGTCGCATTTGTGGTAGGAAGCCAAATTCCATTACACTTCAAAGAAATTCACCCACCTTTACATTTACATAAGGAATCCAGTTACTAATATTAACGTTAAAAGATTCACTCCAGGTTGGCTAAGATTTAAAAGAATATAGCAGATTATACATAAAAACACAATCCTGAGTCCGCAGGAAGCAAAAGACGACACTGCACACACAAAGTCGCCAACCCAGCTCTGGTGAAGATTAGATTTACAAAGGCAAATGTCACGCAGAATAATTTCACGCGAGAGGACACACACTTTCCGCCCTTGCTTTCATTTCAGATTATAGCTTGCATACTAGGAATACTATTACCTATTGAATCTCTCCTCACCAACGTAAGCACTCATATATATAGCCGTTGCAAAACAAACAGCTACGGCTAATTCCGGTGGTAAAACCAAAAACAAATACCCATTTTCCGATAAAGACAGTGGCATGTCACTTCTGCATTTGTTGCCTTTTGCTTTGATTTCAAAAGCTTCATGTAGTTCTCTAGAAAGCATGTCTGGGTACCGAGCCAGAAGCGTGCTGCCATTTCAATAGCTTCATGTGCTTCTCTGGAAATCCCATTCTGGGTATCTAGCCAGAAACCTTTTGCGTCGTCATTTAGTGACAGGCGATTTTGGCTAGATACCCAGATAGGGTTTCTAGAGAACTCTACAAACCTTCTAAAATCAAGTCAAAAGCAACAAATGTATAGAGACACGTCATTGTCTTTAGCGGCAAGTGAATATTCTAGCTGTTTCTTTGCCACGGTTATTTATATGAGTGTTTTTTTTTCAAATAAAAGTTAGTTGCAAGTGCGCCCGTGTTTGTTTACTTCGTTGTCCTTGTGTTTTTTGTTTTTGCGCTTACCTACTTGATTATTTGGAGACATTGCGAAACGGTTCCACCGTCCACAACAAAAATACTTACTGGCTCTGGTTGCTTCGATCTGAAAAACTGCACACTTCCCGTTGCGAGCATAGACGAGTGTTAAGTTTTGCCGTCTGACCTCGCTGTTTTCTGAAATAAAAAAAGGAGTGAAGGTATGTATATATTTATTCGCTGGTTTTCTGTCCAAGGGGCCACTACGCCATGGAACAATAGCCGCCTTAACGAAACAGCGCAAGTGTTTTGTTGGAGTAACACACGAGTGAAATAAA
This sequence comes from Ixodes ricinus, assembly GCA_037355805.1. NCBI lineage: Eukaryota > Metazoa > Arthropoda > Arachnida > Ixodida > Ixodidae > Ixodes > Ixodes ricinus. The sequence continues at coordinate 6,440 of JAZHYW010015979.1, read as the reverse complement.
TTAAATTAATTAGGAGCTGAAGCACAAACGTGTAGGCTATACATCATATGAAGGACTTACGGCGTTGTAAGAGTTCATGCCACCATAGCGTCACATCTCGCGATCGTAGCAATAGAGGATTCATTACGAAAGCTTTGACATGAGGTGTAATCCAAGTGTTTGTTCTTATTTTAGTATGTAATCTTTTTTCATTTCTTCGTTTGTTATTTCAAAGTTTTCTTCGCCTAAGGCAAACCGATAAACGCTTTCGCATATTGTTGCAAGTGCAAAATTATAAATGTATATTTTTCAAATTTATTTTCGACGTTTTCTAATGGCAGACACAGCTTTGGTGTAACGAAAAAGAAACGATTGGCTTATTTATTTTGAATTGCACAAAGTGTACAAGACCCATGTCTGATTACGTTGGGCGCAGGCATCATAGGGGTGTGCTTGTTTCAAAAAGTAGCCTTCTTCGTGTGTATTGGAAGAGAAGAAAAAGAAAACTTTGGTTCGATGCTTAAACTCTGGTGACCTACGAGTGTGTTTTCGCACCACAGATCAAAGCACATGAAGCTAAAAAACTCGTGTTGCAGAACCCAGAGATCCGGGGCTCACTCCGTACCCCCAACGTTTCGACCTGGAAGAGTATCTATACCGGCGTGCGTTCGTGTATCACTCGTGCGTGACGAACGTAAGGACCCCATCCTAGCTGGTATTGTAGGGGATAAATGTCTCGTCTAAAGCGAAGATATCAGAAGCCCATTAGCCCACTTTAAACAATTGCAAGCCTGGCGGCCGGACTGATGCCCCAGGAGTGCAAGCACGTGCAGCTTGCGCGTGAACATGTTCGGCAAGGTTGAAATTGCGGGGGTTTGTCCGCTAGAGCAGTAACATGGCGGCGCCAGTGGCCTTGCTTGCAATCGTCTATAGCTGGAGCTGTCTATACATAATTCCGTGTGCCTGGCGGAGTTGGGAATGCGCAGCTACCACGCGGAGGATCGGACCTTGAAATTCACTTTGCCTTTATTTCTTGTTGATCTTCGTCCTCTTAAAATCGTCAAGCCTACTCTTGGCTGTCACTATGTGTCCTTGTTCAGAACACTCCCGAAGGTACCGCTTGTGTAAAAGCAGAAGTAGCGGGCTGTTTTGGGACAGTATCTCTCTGTTGCCATCGTCTGCAATTTCTCCATCTGTGGCAATCAGCAGTACAACTACTTTACGTACGGAGTCGAGAGCATGACCCGATAAACAGAAGGCGTCTACACAATAATGTAAGAATCTATGTGAAGGAAAACTAATACTAAAGATTGAGTCTGCGCATCGGAGCTGGAAAAACAAGAGCACATGAAGCAAAGAAAGTCACACGCTAGATTTCTGACACGATTCAATTTCTTTGTTGGGCGTTTTTTTTGTTTGTTTAGCACAAGCATATTACAGTAAAAATGAACTAATAACGGTGCGTTCATTACAATATTTGATTTCGAATGTAGTAAGTGGTCGCGTGTTTATCTTTAAGTAATATTAAGGTGTTAAAACAATATTACATGCCAAACAAGAAAGCGCGTGGAGTAAAATCAACGTACCATAGATGGTTTCAAGCAAGATCGAGCGGGATACCACATTGAAGGCATATAGTGTAGGTAGTTCTAGAAGAAGATAAAAAATCACAAATAAAACAAATGAAAAATGCAGGGATTGTAAGTCTCTTTAGGATGAGCCAAAATACACAATAAATCATTCCATCATTTAATATTAATATTCCATTTGGGTTTCACTGCCAGAAATTCGTTCGTCTGCTCGTGCATACCCCTAGTTAATATCCAATCTCAAACGGCAGCGTAAAGGTACCTTTAGCTTAGGTCCGCTTAGCTGAAGGTGCCTGTATTAAATGGCGTTTAGAATCACATGATAAATAAACGGAGCACTCTCTGAATGATGTCGATTGCATTCTTGGTAAACCGTGAGAGAAGCACGTGTTAAAAAATTATTTCTCTAAATCGATTTGACCGCGCAGTTTTTGATTATTGTGTGTTTGCTTTTGCGGCACTTTTTTTTGTCAAAGTCTAAGGCGCACCTAAATGAGTCTTGCTTTAAAATTTCCGACCCGTTTGGCCACAGTAGCCCTAAATCATCTGCGTTTACGAGTTTCCATGGCGGGCTGGGCGACCTTTTCTGTTTAGCAGCTCCCTTCCTCCACAGAGTTCCCACTGAAGTAGCTAAATGGTGCCCGGCAGAAACGAACCACGTCGGAGTTTACGGTTACGCCAGTCATGCCATCGGAAGGGTGGACGACGACAAGGATAAAAGGGTCCTGGGCGGGAGAGTCGGACGACTCGTCTACAACTTCGAAAAAGAGCTCGCAGTGGTCCATCGCGTTCCGGTTCATAGCAGACATTGCTTTCCACGCGCCGTCGCTGCTACCTGCTAGCTGAGTATGCGATCCTCCTTAATGTATTATTCCATCACATTTGTGTTCCCACCATCATTTTATATTTTTGATACCTACCAATATTCAATTTGATTATGATTCATTAAACTAGATATATTTATATATTGTCACGAATGACAAGTGATGAGGCGGTGAAGAACTGTGTAAACTAAACGTTTAATCGGGCGAACTTGTGCCCAAAAATAAACAAGGAAACAAAAGATAACAGTAGAGCGTCGCGGGCGTCGAAGTCGGCGAAAGGGCAGAGTCGAACACGCTGGGGCGAAACTGACTCGGCTTGCCAGGCGGAGCCCCTTTTGTACACACGTGGGCTTCGGGAACATTCGGCGTGGAAGGTTACGGTTCGTAGGACATTCTAACCCTCAAGAATTAGCAAGAGCACGCCTCGCCGCAGGACAAAGCTCGGTAGGTCCCGAGAAAAGACCCGTGGGACAGAGCCTCCTCGACCTTCGAGGTGGTCGATCACGGAGCGAAGTTCCGTGTCGTCGCGTTGCAGTGCCCTCATGTCGGTAGCGTTAACTGCGCCTAGAAAACGGGCGTCGTCATCGTCGTCGGCGCCGGAGATTGGAGGTTCGACTGGAGCCCTAGACAAACAGTCAGCGTCATTATGCTTGCGGCCGGATTTATGCACAATGGTTACGTCGAATTCTTGCAGTCGAAGGCTCCAGCGGGCGAGGCGTCCTGACGGATCCTTGAGGTTGGCGAGCCAGCAGAGGGCGTGGTGGTCTGTGACCACGCGGAACGGGATCCCGTACAAGTACGGACGTAACTTGGTTATCGCCCAGACGACTGCAAGACATTCCTTGTCGGTCGTTGAATAATTTTGTTCTGCCTTGGACAGCGCCCGGCTTGCGTAAGCGATTACTCTCTCTGCTCCTTCTTGTCGCTGAACGAGTACCGCACCGAGACCGGTATTGCTGGCGTCCGTGTGGATTTCTGTCTCCGCAGACTGATCAAAATGCCCGAGGATAGGGGGCGACTGGAGCCTTCTGCTTGAGTTCGTCGAACGCATGTTCTTGCTCCTTTCCCCACTGGAACTGCACGTCGTCCTTCGTCAGATGCGTCAGTGATGGAGAAATTTTGTGCAAAGTCACGAACGAAACGTCTGTAATAGGCGCACAGCCCAAGAAACCTTCGGACGGCCTTCTTGTCAGATGGTTTCGGGAATTCGGCGACAGCGGATGTCTTTGCAGGATCAGGGCTTACACCCTGAGCGCTCACAACGTGTCCCAAGAATTTCAGCTCACCATAGGCGAACCGACACTTGGAAGGCTTGAGTGTCAGCCCAGCAGTCTTGATCAAGCCTGCAACACGGATCGCAGTCGTCTCAGGTGCTCGTCGAATTCGCTTGCGCACACCACAACGTCGTCGAGGTACACGAGACAGCTCTGCCATTTCAAGCTGGAAAGGACGGTGTCCATAACGCGCTGGAAGGTTGGCGGCGCTGTACACAGTCCGAACGGCGTTTCTTTGAATTCATACCAGTCCGTCTGGCGTGACGAAGGCCGTCTTCTCGCGATCTCGTTCGTTGACCTCTATCTGCCAGTACCCGCTCTTCAAGTTCATCGACGAAAAGTAACGGGCGTGGCGCAGCCGATCCAGGGTGTCGTCAATGCGGGGCAGCGGATAGACGTCCTTTTTTGTTACTGCGTTCAGCCGGCGATAGTCCACGCAGAATCTCAGGGTTCCGTCTTTCTTCTTCACCAGGACTACTGGGGAAGCCCACGGACTGTTTGAGGGTTGAACGATGTCGTCATCAAGCATTTCCTGAGCTTGCTTCTGGATGATTTCCTTTCTTTCACGGAAACTCGGTACGGTGGCCGATGCACAGGAAGTGCGTTGTCATCAGTAACAATTCGATGTTTCGCAACCGTCGTTTGGCGCACCTTTGATGACGTGGCGAAGCACTCATTAAACTCGGCGAGGAGGTCAGTCAGCTGTCGTCGGTGGGGAAGGGGGAGGGTTGGGTCGATGTCGAGCTCTGAGGATGACGCTGTCTCGTGTTGCAACGAAGGGGAGTCTTCAGAGATTCCGGCGATTGCGGCTGTGTCCTGGAGCTCCTCGATGTGTCCCACGGTGGTACCTTTTGTAAGGTGCTGAGCCTCTTGTCGGAAGTTCGTTACAAGGACAGCGGCAGCGTCCATCTTGGAGCTTCGTTACGCCTCTGGCGACACCGATCCCTCTGCTTAGGAGCAGTTGAACATTACCTTCCAGCAGGGCGTCTCCGTAAATTGCTGTTTGGGTTCCGATTGGCACCAGCACACTCGAGCGCGGTGGCAAGTTCACGTGCTCGGATAGCACTGTGGCTGAGGCGACCGACGTTGTTTTCTGATCGCCGGACGTCATAACAGGTTTCCGCAGTGTCAGCTGGTTGGCTTCCAGGTCGATGACGGCGCCGTATTCGCAGAGAAAGTCCATGCCGAGTATAACGTCTCTTGCACAATCTCGTAGAACGACGAACTTCACCGGGCATGTTTCACCGTGAATCTCGACGCGAGCGGTGCACCTCCCGACTGGTGTGATGAGGTGCCCACCGGCAGTTCGTATCTGTGGACCATCCCATGGCGTCGTCACTTTACGAAGGCGTTGGGAGAGCCTCCCACTCAGGACGGAGTAGTCTGCTCCGGTGTCGACGCGGGCCGACGCGTCGTGACCGTCGATAACGACGTTTAGGTTATTCTTTACCGTCGCAGGAGCGTCGTTTTTACGTGCGGCGTCATTAGAGTGGGGGCCCTCCGACGTTCGTGGAGGATGTTTGCGTCGGTTATCTTCGGCAACACCACCTCCAAGGGTTGCCGCGCTTAGTTTCCCCGACGAGGGGCAAGGGGCGAGATGCTTTCACGGCGGGCCTGTGCATCGGTGAAGCGGGGCGTCGTGGTGAGGGCGACCGGTATCCTCGGGAGGGAGCGGGCGCTGGAGATAGTGCTCGATGCAGATATTCTTCGATGTCTCGCGGTCGTTCTCCGCTCCTCGTGCGTGGGGCGTCCGGCGCGAACCCGCGAAGCCCGATCTGCCAGTAGGGGCATCGCCGGTACACATGGTCAGCTTCCACGCAGTGGTAACACAGCGGGCGACGGTCGGCGGTCCTCCAGACGTCCGTCTTCCTCGGCGCAGGTTGCTCTGGGTGGACGTACGGCGGTTGCCTCGGTGCTGAAGGCTCACGTCGCGGCTGCGGCGCAACGGGCGTGTGTCGTCGGGCCATTGCGGCGTAGCTCAGCGCCGGTTCTTCGGGAGCTGGAACGATGATGGGAGTGTCCGGCTGGAAAGCTCGCTGTACTTCCTCTCGAACCACCTCGGCGATCGAGAGCGAAGCCGGGCGGTTGGGAGCCGGCAGTAGCTTCTTGAGCCCATCCCGGACGACGTCGCGGATCATCTGCCGCAGGTGTTCGATGCCGACACCATCGACATCGGAGCGAGGTGGTGAGACAGCCGGAACCGTTGACACACCGGCGAGTCGTTGATAGTGCACAGCTCTGGCCGACAGCGCTCGCTCGATGTTGGTCGCCTCGGCCACGAAGCCGTCTACCGTCGTCGGGGGCTGCGGACAAGGCCACCGAAGATTTCGCTCTTGACGCCCCTCATGAGGAAGCGCAACTTCTTCTCCTCGGTGGCTTGCGGGTCGGCGCGTGTACACAGTCGTAGCACGTCTTCAACGAAGCTTGTCACGCTTTCGTCGGGGCTTGAGTCCGCGTCTGGAGCAGGTCCTCCGCCTTCTGTCGCCGGTGTTGGTTCGAGAAGGTCCGCTTCAACTCGGTGGCGCAGATATCCCACGAAGTGAGCGAAGCCTCGTGGTTTTCGAACCAGTGCTTCGCGGTGCCTTCCAGCGAGAAGTATAGGTTCTGGAGGCGTTGCTCGGCGTTCCATCCGTTGTGGCGGGCCACGCGCTCATAGTGAAGGATCCAGTCCTCGACGTCTTCATAGATTTCGCCATGGAAGAGGCGTCGGCGATCGGGGGGCGACGGGCAGGACAACGACGGGTGGAGCGGTCATCGTTCGCGGATCTTCTTCT
>JAZHYW010015978.1:0-30702 GCA_037355805.1 Ixodes ricinus | reverse complement strand
AACTGGTTTAATCACCGCACAGAGAGGTCCGACATCTTCGGTGGTTGGCTTCTAACTGCCAAGCGCACACACACGAGCACACGAGCGTTCCCTTCGTCGCGTGCCGGTTTCTTCTCTTTTATGTTTTTTGTTCACCCCGCACTCAGCGTCTCCGCTACACTATCCCCCTCCCGTCCTTTGAAGACCGAGCAAGTCCTACAGAAGTCCTTGATACAAACACAGCCGGTCGCGGTGGACCACGAGGGCCCGTGATCTATCCCTGTGACGTATGCGATAGACCACATCACTGAGACGTTTGATGACGATGAAAGGTCCTTGCCAGTTACGCTGCAGTTTTGGAGACAGTCCTTTCTTGCGAATCGGGTTGTAAAGCCATACTCTTTCCCCTGGAGAGAACGGGCGTGTTGTGACATGCGCGTCGTACCGGGCTTTCATGCGATCCAAGCCGCTCGCCAAACGCTGTCGAGCAAATGTGTGTATCCGCTCGAGGTTTGTTCTCAGTTCACCTACGTAGGACGCAGGGTTTGTGGTCGGCTCTGATGCTCGTGGAAAGGCTAAATCACAGGGCATGCGAAGGTCATGACCGAAGAGCATTGTGGCAGGCGTATAGCCAGTGACCTCATGAGCAGACGTGCGATATGCATACAAAAACAAAGGCACGATGCTGTCCCAGTCATCTTGCTGATCACTGACGAACATGGACAGATGTTGTAGGATCGTTCGATTCATCCTCTCGACTAAACCGTTTGACTGCGGGTGGAGAGGCGTCGTTCTTGTCTTTTTGATGTTGAACAATTCGCAGACTTCTTGGAACACCCGAGATTCGAAGCTCCTGCCTTGGTCCGAGTGGATGCTCAGGGGAACTCCATACCGTGTAATCCAGTTCTTCACGAGAGCGTCGGCGATCTCGGAGGCGGTCTGGCTCGGTAGAGGAATGACCTCCGGCCACTTCGTGAAATAGTCCACAATGACCAGCAGGAACCTGTTGCCAAGCTTAGATTGAGGAAACGGTCCAAGCACATCAATGCCGACGCGTTCAAAAGGTGCTCCCGTGACATGTTCTTGAAGCGGTGCTCGCTGTTTTGCGTGAGGACCTTTCCGTGAGACGCACATGTCACATAGACGGCACCATTGCTTTATATCATTATGGCACTGCAGCCAGTAGAAGCGCTGCCGAATCTTTTTCAGGGTGCGGTTCACGCCGAAATGTCCTCCTTCAGGGCTTGTGTGCAGCTGATGAAACGCTTGAGAGCAGAGTCTTCGTGGCAGCACCAGTTGCCATACAACAGAGTTGCCCGCAGCGGACTCCCAGCGTCGGTAAAGAACACCGTCGCGCAGCAACAAGGAGTCCCATTGCGCCAAGTAGCTCTTGAGGGCTGGAGACAGCCGAGATACTTCCTTAGGAGGGGGCCTGTTATTCTGTCTCTTCCATCTTACTAATGGGCCGATGTCCGGGTCGTCAAGTTGAGCGTTTCGGAGCTCTTCTGGTGACCACGCTTCGTAGTCGCAGAGTAGGTTGGTTAGTGCGTTAAGCGTGTCGAAGCTGCGCTTTTCAATGCTCGAGCACTGCTTGCACTTTTCACTACATGGCCTACGAGAGAGACCATCGGCATTGGTGTGCTTTGAGCCGGAACGATGTTGTATGTCGAAGTCGTATTGATGCAGGCGTTCCAGCCAGCGGGCGACCTGACCATCAGGTGTCTTGAAGCTCAGCATCCATGTCAGCGATGCGTGGTCGGTTCGAATAACAAACTTCCGGCCCAGTAGATAGTGGTGAAAATGGGTGATGGCCTTGATGATGGCCAGCAACTCCCGTCGGGTGGTGCAATAATTGCGTTCGGGCTTCGTGAAGACCTTGCTATAGTAAGCAATGACACGTTCTTGTCCGTCCTGCTCTTGTGATAAAACGGCGCCAATTGCCGAAGCGCTGGCGTCGGTGTCAAGTATGAAGCGTCCAGTCTCCTTCGGATACGCAAGTGTTGGCGGAGACGTGAGGGCTGCTTTGAGCGTCTCAAACGCGCGCTGGCATTCCGAGGACCAGACGAACTTCGCTTTTCTCTCAGTCAGAGCATACAAAGGCTTGGCGATGTGAGCGAAATCGGAGACGAATCTTCGATAGTATGATGCCAGCCCAATGAAGCTCTGCACGTCCGTGGCGGATCTCGGGGTTGGCCAGTCAACGAGAGCAGAAAGTTTCCGAGGGTCTGTGGAAACGCCATCCACCGAAATGATGTGGCCGAGGTATTCCACTTGCCTCGTAAACAGCGAACATTTCTTCGGTGTGAGCTTCAGGTTCGCCTTTTGCAGGCGTGAAAAAACCAAGTTGAGATTCGCCAGATGGTCTGTGACTGTCTTGCCGAAGACGATGATGTCGTCAAGGTATACAAGGCAAATAGTGCCTATGAGCTCGTTCAAGACAGATTCCATTAGCCTCTGAAATGTAGCTGGGGCATTGCAGAGTCCAAATGGCATTACTCTGAACTGATACGAGCCGGTACCTGTGGTGAAGGCGGTCTTCTCGCGGTCTTCTGGTTGCACCGGGACCTGCCAATATCCGCTTTTGAGGTCGAGTGTCGAAAACCACGTGCACCCAGCGAGGGCATCCAAGATGTCATTAGTCCGAGGAAGTGGAAAAGAGTCTTTCTTGGTGACGTCGTTGAGTTTTCGATAGTCTATGCAAAATCGAGTTGTACCGTCCTTCTTCGTCACTAGCGTAACTGGTGATGACCAAGGGGAACATGCTGGTTCAATCACGCCCTGTTGAAGCATTGTCTTCACCAAGTCGTCGACGTGAGACCTCTGTGTGAGAGGAATGCGCCGAGGGGGTTGTCGAATGGGAGAAGCCTGTCCTGTCACAATCCGGTGTGTCGCCACCGATGTTAGCCCTAGATCTGCGTCTCCCGTGCTGAAAAGGCTTGTGAATTTTTCAAGCAGCTGGCAAAACCTCTCAGCATCGAGTTTATCGAGACAAGCAGACGCGCCTTCGTATAATGGTAATACGTGCGCAGCTAGCTTGATAGAGGATGTGCGAGGACACATATACGGGAGGGTGTCGTTTATTGGCAACCCAGTGTCGTAGAGGACCGTCACCTTGGCGGCGCCTAGGGGAAACGAGTCAGTTCCGAGATGCAGCAATCCAGCGTTGAAATCGAGCACGCACTTGTGTGCTTTGAGGAAATCGACGCCCAGAATGCACTGCTCCTCGATAGCGGCAACGACAACAGGCAGCGAAGCGTGAAGGCTACCCACGGTGAAGGGTACAGTTGTGGAGCCTAGTACAGCTACCATGTCTCCCGTTGCGGTTTGCAGAGCATAGCTGTCAGAGCTTTGTGGAACGGCACGATTCGCCTTCATCAAAACTTCCGGTCTAATTACCGAGGTTGTAGCTCCGGTATCAACAAGTGCTCGTACCGAAACTCCGTCGACGACGCCCTGAAGGTAGATAGATGTAAGTGGTGCTGTCAGGACACGCGTTGATGTGATTATCCGCGGCGGTGTTGCTGTTGGGTTCCGGCTGCTGGGGTGATACGTGGGACATTGTGCCCGCGTGTGGCCCTGCTGATGGCAGTTCCAGCAAACTGGGGCTGGAGGCGCATGTGTTGCTGTTGTCGGGGCTTGCGGCTGCGTAGGAGGCGTCAGAACTGTAGATCGTGATGCTTGTCGAGCAGCTTCTATCTCCAGTGCGCCCGTGTGTGCTGCTCGGAGTGTCTTGGGGCGTGCTAGGCGAAGCGCATCCTGCACCTCAACGGATGAGATGGCGTCAATGAACGCCATGGTTGCCACAGCGTCAATTGTGTCTTGTGGGCAACCAGGAAATGCAAGATGGGCGAGGCGCTCGATGTCGTCGGCGACGTGAGAAACTGTCTCGGTTGCAGACTGACGACGGTTGCGAAGTTGGGCGTGGTGAAGAAAGCGGAGGGTCCTTCCCCGTAGCGCTCGTTCAGTGCCGCGACCAAGGCTTCGTAGGATTGGCGGGTGTCGGGTGGTAGGTAGTGTAGTACTGTCAAAGCTGGTCCGGTTAGATGGGCGGCCAAGGCTTGTGCCTTTTGAGCCGGAGACCATTGGTTAGCGTCAGCGATGACGTTGAACTGGGATACGTAAGGCGCCCAAGGAACGGTACCGTCAAATGTCGATGGCTTTAGACGCAGGGTTGAAAGTCGGGTAGCGTTCTGTACCGGGGGCTTGCGGTGCGCTGCTCCTCGAGTTCAGGGAATCGAGACTCCAAGCGTTGAAAACGTTCTGTCATGGAGGCAGTGAAGTCCTGAATGGATGATGTCATGGTTTGTAGAAGCAGGCTCTCTCGTCGAGCGTAGGACGCTTCGGATTGTTGGAGCCAGGTTTTGAAGAGGGGCATGAGTTGGGACGCTGTAGGGTCTGAAGAAGCGAGATTTTCGGCGCCGGTAGTTGCGGTGTGGTCCCCTTCGGGACTGGTAGGAGGTTCCATTGCCCGGGGAAGGTGTCGGCCCGAACGGAGCTCCACTTCTGACACCAGTGTAACAATTTCTGCTAAACTGGTTTAGTCACCGCACAGAGAGGTCCGACATCTTCGGTGGTTGGCTTCTAACTGCCAAGCGCACACACACGAGCACACGAGCGTTCCCTTCGTCGCGTGCCGGTTTCTTCTCTTTTATGTTTTTTGTTCACCCCGCACTCAGCGTCTCCGCTACAATATATATATATATATATATATATATATATATATATATATATATTATATATATACAGGGTGTTTCACGAAAGGTGTACAAATTCGATATTGCGAAAACTACGCGTCGCAACAAAAAACGTTTGTGTCGTTTTTGTCGTTTTTGTCCTGGGCCTGGGGCCTATTTAGGAAAATTATTAAAGTCCGGGATAATTCGATTATTAATTATTTTTGAGTAATTAACTTTTTTTGTATTGTGTTTTGGGCACGGTTTCAATTAGAAAATTGCTCAGCATCATCGAAAAACACTAAATCAACAAATTGCAGAACGATAGAAGGCACGCGAAGCATTTTACAGCTTTCTGAAAAACCGCGCAAATTCGACGTGTTTTTAAGTTTCGGTTTGCTATTGGAGCGCATCTCGGCCCCGGCGGCACTGCGCCCCGTGGAGAGATAGTGCAACCAGCCTCTGCTGCGCTGTCATCGCGCGACGCAGCAGAGGCTGCGTCGCGCGATGAACCATAAAAACTACCTATTTAATCGTTTTATAGCGCCTATTGCCAGAACAACGCAGAAAGTATATTCTGAATTTAGCCGTTCAAACCGGTTCGAACCGGTTTGAACCGTTATTTTGGCTTTCCGGAACTTAACCAGAACTGAAGAGAAAGCCGTGAACCCGAACTCGAGCCGAACCAATAAAACTTTCCTTTCGTCACTCTGGTGAAGACAGAACTCGTCTGACCCTCATCGCCTTTATTATTATTATTATTATCTTTTTAATCTGTGCGAATTAAAATCAAACTCTCACTTTAGCAGGCACCAAAGGAAAATTCTTTGCGCTCCAGAGCCCGTAATTTCGCAAGGAAGCACCCACTTAGTGATGCAAGCATAGTAGATTCAACAATTCAAGTGGAGTGCTAGAAAAAAAATTGAAGTAAATAAAGGATGAGCCCGGGGTTTCAAAATAAGCATTCTCTTTCATCTTATTGTTTTTATATTCTTATTACGTGACGTCCAGTCGGGATTCGGGAAAAATCTTCATGACAGCTTAAAATATAGCCGAATCGCCAGCTGCAAACTCGCAGCTGCTGCATTTTCAGTTTACGAATCTCAAAAGTGAGTTGCTTTCCAAACTATCTTTTGATGGCGACTCGTCTTTCATGAAAGAAGAAACAGAGCAGATCAAACTCAGCGAAAGTAACGCTGTATCAAATTGTGTTAAATATAATAATCTTCAATCCAGAAGAACTTTAAATTACGATGGGTGTGCAGTCTAGTAAAGTCTAAAAAATACTCTCTAGCGCCGCCACTACGTTATGAATTTATAAAAAAACAAAACATAGCAACACACCTGAAGAACGTTTCAGTGTTGTTAAGAAACAGCTGAGTTAGTTTGATGGGTTGACGTACAAAAAAAGGTGAGGATAACAACTCTCGCGGCATCCCCCTTATTTCTTTTTTTTTATATCAACACTTGAACTTAGCTCAGCTTTTAGGAAACAAAGGTATAGTTTGGTTCAGCACGCTGCCATTCTTAGAACACTTCCTTTTCTTTTATATAAGAGGTAATTACACTGCTTTGGGGAATTTTAGACGAGGTAGCGGAGGGATTTTGGGACCTATGAAGCCTAAAAGAGTTGATGTGCTAACAAAGCGCTGACACTGCATATACTATATTAAACTCTTCACATAGACAGGAAAACGTCTTTGAATCTACTACACGAAGCACTTCTCTGGCGCCGTCAATATCAGTTTACATGTTTCTGCCTCTTGGTAATATATTTTTATTGACCTGTTCTCGTCGCCTAATAAATAAAAGTTCACAAATACGTGTTTTCTAAGTTAAAAAATGGAAAAGAAGCAATACAGCGGCATGGTGCAAAAATAAAGTCTGAGTTTGAGCAAGGACGAAAAGCCCCTTGGTTGCTAAATTATTCTTACCTCATAAACCTCCCTTCAATGAATAAACAAACGATGCGGCGATTGCTGAGTAATAACTTGAGCAGATTATTACGCACACCACAGCGCACTATAGCATACAACACTCACTCCAGACATTTTTCATGTGTCTGGAGTAACTTGAGCAGAATTCACAGCAGCGGGATTAATTGAATTTCACGCGATTGACTTCTATCTTTAGAAAACTGTTACTTGAAGAGGATCGTACGTGTCAGCCGGATATATATATATATATATATATATATATATATATATATATATATATATATATATATATAATGTCTTTCTTATAATATGAAAAACAGTAATAAAATAATATCTCTTCATTGAGGCTCTTTTGAGCAACTGCTCCTCACTTTTGAAGAAGCTGTACAGGCAATCTACGTGCGTTGTTTTGAATGCTTCATTACTCTCATAACGCAACTCCTTCAGAACCCAGCGTGGACACTGGTGTAACGAGCTGTTACCTAGATTCTCGCCCGTCGCACATCCCGCCCACCGACACTTCTCAAAAACTTGGCCATGCAGGCCTCCTGTAGGCCAGCGCTCAGCTACTCCCCAACGCAGCAGCGCGGCAGTATCGTTTGGCCACCTCCCCAGACCCATCTTAAAAGATGGCATACTGTCAGCTGCGATGCCGACGGCCCTTCCCTTTCTGTGTTGCAGCTAAGTGGGCTTCAGGGAGGCAGAATGCCCAGGGCCTCACAATGGAGCCTTTTCTCAGCCCCTACCCCCGCGTCTTTTTTTTATTTTTTATTCTCGTATCAAGAACCGTTTTGAGAACCCTCGCCGTCGTTTACTCTCCTTCTGGTATACTTCATGCGTTATTACTTTCTCCCCTTTATCAAGATGGGTGGCGGCATTGAGGCAGTTGAGGCACGCAAGAAATGAAAAGGAAGAGGGAGAGAGGGGGAGGGGGGGGGACGAAAGCCGCCAAGAAGTATCACGGCTCGCATTCTACAATGTCGATGTGCAGAATGACTCCAACGTGCGTCAGACTTCACAAAAAAGATGCAGCGATGCCCTTCTTTACGTCTCACTCTTGCAAAAAAGAGCGAAAAAAGTTTGATTTAAAATGAATGTTTGTTTAGAGTTCATCCTAGCGTACTGAAGTCAAAGTTTTTTCAGCTGGAAAGGGATGGTGAAGGAGAATGACGCACTCGCGCGGCCCGATTTTCCAGTGATGTTGACTGGAGGCATGTCTGCGCTCAGGGAGTGACAAGCATGCCCGGCTGGGACTAAAGAGCTTTGAAACAGAGAGGGTATTACTAGACTTAGGGCTCGCGTGCATGGATTCATCATGCTTTAGATGAGAAAGCGAGGGACCATACTATAACTGATCCCACCGCTTCGAATGCAAACCAGATATTCGTGTCGCGATATTCATCCGAAGCCGAGGCGCTGCAGCAGGACGTGAAGAAAGAGCAAAAATCAAAGAATTGACACAGCTCGTGAATGCTAAAGGGACCAGACTAAAAGGGAAAAAAAATATCGACATGAGAGGATCTGGCGTCTATGAACTCAAGAGCCTCATGGACGCCAGATGCTTCCGAACGAAGTGGTTTTATATATTCGTAATACATAGCGTCGATAAAACGTTTTCTAGAACAGCGCGCCTTTCAATACAGATGTGAATTTAACATTAATACAGATGCTTGTGCATTGCGCTTTGATAATGGCCAATATTGTGCGGGGTATCCGGTCGGACACGAGGTACATCGCCTGAAAGGTCTAATCTGAACCAGACTATTGCTGTGCACATGGCGCCTTCTGCAGTAACAATATATCATCGTATTGTATATAAAAAAACCATGATGTCCATTTAAAGTTACGGACTAACTTTATTTTGCGGTGATGCAATTTCTACGTGTATGTGTGACGAATTTTTAACATTTTGTGTTCAATCTGAACCCTTTAGTTTCCTAGTTTGTTGTTACCGGTTGTCAATGCTTAATTATGTCACCAAACAGTTGGATACACGTCGATTTGGCGAATTTTGTAATTTTATTGTTCAAGCCGGTTGCTACCACTGGTTTTATTTTATTTTTCTCCTACAACTACTTGCGTTATACAAGTTCAACTTCAACATTTCCTTTCTTTCGTACTGGAGAGATTGGATATTTCTGTGGTCGAATTTTAAAGAATTAAAAAAGAGTTTATATTTGTGATTGACTACCTAATCGACATCTCTGATTTGTGTTTATAAGAAATAACAAACAAGCTGTATCTGTAAACAGTTCATTTGTAGTGACGTTCACTTTTACAAATACCTAAAGTTTGGGTTTAGCAGATATGTTTTACAACATTTGCTACATAAACAACCAACTGTGATTCATATATGATAAGGAAAATTCACCCACTCACGTGTCTCCCAGGGCTATCAAATGCACAGTGGAAGCTAACGCAGGAGGTGCTTTTGTAGCTTCCAGACATGTACACGTTACCGAAAAAAGTGACTAAATACCGTTACTTGTAACACGCTCAGAAAGAAACTAAATACGCCACTCGTTACTCATTCTCAAAACGAACCCGTTACTGCAAATGCAAAGTAACGAGTTACTTTTCTCGTTACTTTGATGATTAAATACAATACAATTCATGGTTTATTGTTTTATTTTCGGTAGTTGTTGCACTTAAGCTCTAGCTGCCTCTCAAGGATTTCATCGGTTTTTTTCACTCCGCTTCCTTGAGAATTCATCCCATGCGACGCTGACGAGTCGTTCTACTGACGCGCTAGAAGGAACGGCAGAGTTTTGCTTCAGGAAGAGCTGGTGAATCTGGAGTTCACTTCTCTTTTATGTTCTCTCTGCTTCCTCAAGTTCGAAGTGGACAATGGGTTCTGTTCCTTCCCGTGTTGGCGACCTCCGGGTTTACATTCGCTCTGTGCACGATTCTAGAAGGTTCAACCAACGAACCTTATTATGTTAGCTGGGTGAAGGACATTCCCAGCTGTATAGTTCGACTGACGTGTTCAGCGATAAACGTTGCTATACTTTCATAGTGTTTATCTGCTTTTGTCGCAATAGATGCATACCCAGGGTAACAATTAAAACAAGGCTGTTTAGACGGTGTTGCACATGTTACTTCTCAAAAGTAACGAAACACCGCTACTCGTTACTTGGCCTTAAAATTAACTAAGTACGTTACTCGTTCCTTTTCTAAAAAAGTAACTAAATACGTTACTCGCTACCAAAAAGTAACTAGGTAGAAGTAACTCGTTACGTACATGCCTGGTAGCTTCACGAATCTTTCTTCGTGGTTTGTTTCTCAGTGTTCTAAATTGGCTAATGACGCAATATAAAGGCTGCGCAGCAATTATATGGTGAACGGAACTTGGCACGCCCGGTGTTTTTGAGGCTGTGTACAATAATGGCGGTTTCAACGAGGCAACAGAAGGAAATTAATTTTAATGCGTTAGCATTACGACGCTCGTTTTGACGAAAATCCGGCGGTATCTTTCGTTTGACAGCATCGGGGAGAGAGCGAGAAGGAGGGGAGAGGAAGACCCGTACGACGCTCTTATTGATCCGAAGCGCTGACGTCATTATGGGTTAACCTCTCCCTCTCTCTCCATCGCTGACAAACTGACAGACACAGCCGGGTTTTCGTCCAAACCATAGCCTCCTCTATACTCAAAAAGCCTGGCAGTCCGACGACGGAGCCATAGAGTGACCGGTCGCAGATTTGAAGCGCGAGGATCTGGAAGCACAGAGCATCAAAGAGCCATTTCTCGGGGAACCTGGCCTCACAGCTTTTGCAGCGGCGAGGACCCTAGACACACTTGCTCGTTCGGGAGAAGTATGTTTCGGCGCTGTCGCCGCAGCGGGGCGCCAGTCACGTGGCTCTCCTCTCATCCCTTGTCTTCCGCTCGACCTTTTCCATTTCGGCGGCCGCTTCTCGTGGAGATCTCTCGGGCTTTGTCAGTATATAGGAAGCTCTGTCAAAACAATCCCTTTCGTTTTCGCCAGTCATGCGCAAAGCTGGTGCGAAATCAGAGAGGAGGCGGCGCCGGGCGCTGCGGCGCGGTGGAATGCGGGCGTGCTCAGTTGCCGCTCTGCCGTCGCCGGCTGTTCTTCGTTCTTGGTTTCCGTAGTAAGAATGCGTGGGCAGTGATGTGTGTGTGTAGTTAAAACGGTAGATGTGGTTCCATCCACGAGTGATATGGATGCGGTTCCTTCCACCAGTAGCATGGATGTGGTTCTTTCCATGAGTGATATGGATGACCGTATCCAAGGGCGTCGACGTACTCTGACAGGCAGAGTACAGAAAAGGGTGAAAACGAAATACAGGAAGATCAATTTGTGGATTCATAAGGAATTCGTTAGCATGACCCTTGGGAAACGCCACACACGTTCGCTTCTGGGAAACGCTAAGTGACACCGCAACGAGGCCAAAAAGAGGCATCCAAAATAAAGAAGTAAAAGAGAAAGCCGAAAGAGAAAAGTGAAGGGGTCAGTGTTAGCGTTCCCTAAAGACGGACGCGTGTGGCGTTTCCAAGGGTCATGCTAGCGCATTCCCTGAAAATCCACAAATGGATCTTCCTGTATTTGTATGTTTATGCGCTGGTCGAAAATGAGTTATTGAAACTTCCCTACGTCTACCGCGTTTTACTTGTATTTTTGACCACTGCGTTTGTTGCGTAATTATAGTATATTTAAGAGGAAAACGGCACCCTTTTATATGAAGTACATATCACAGAAATTATGAGGGTTGAAAATTTATGAGACGGGAGTGTCCGGTCGAGCCTCGTGAGTGATTAGGGAAGAAAATCTCGTAATTGAAAACTGTAGAAAGAAAGTCGTCTCCTTTATATTTTTGCCGTAGATCCCTCCCATCACGGCTGCGACTCATTTTATTTTAATAAGTTAGTTTTGTTTTGCGTGATTTGTTGTGGGTTTTTATTAGCAAATGCGTTTCCTTTTGTTTGGCTTGGATTTTCTTCTTTATTGATAGACTCTCGCTCTAAGGATTGTAAAACAATCGGCGTTGAGATGCGCATATTCTTTCTATATAACGATTTTGCGTTACCAAGGAATGCAAGTATGGCGCAGCCATCTTTTTTAGGTTTTGTTATAATTTTAGTTTTCATTTTCTATTGAATTTTTTTCAGTGCCACACAAACACTATATACGCGTTTAGGGTCGCATTACGTTAAAATA
Organism: Ixodes ricinus; assembly: GCA_037355805.1. Taxonomy (NCBI): domain Eukaryota; kingdom Metazoa; phylum Arthropoda; class Arachnida; order Ixodida; family Ixodidae; genus Ixodes; species Ixodes ricinus. The sequence continues at coordinate 18,939 of JAZHYW010015978.1, read as the reverse complement.
ACAAGAATTCAGATCTCATAAACGAATGTTGACATGTCAGAAGGAAAATAAAGACGTGAATGCATCTCCTAAGCGTTTGTTCGCATACGAAAATATCAATATGAAATTCATCTAGGTTGAATTCGAATTGGCTAAAAACCAGTTGCAGACGGGTAATGGGATCAGTGTTGTGTAGAACGGAAGGATAACACAACGAACGTACACGACTTGACTTTTGAGGAACACGCATGTATGCACAGTTCGGTAATGCCGAAAAGGCTTATGATTAATTGTTTTTTTTTTAAATAAATATCCCGAAGTCATGAGATAATTCTAACACAAGTACCAAGTTTTGTTGAGCTATAACGTAGATTTTTGTAAACATAAACACTGAGACGCAGTTTTTGTTTTCTTTTTTGTCGTTCAAGCAATGCGGAGCGCAAGTTCGTCTGCTTCTTGCACAGGGGTTTCGATGACGTCAGAACGTCGAGCGCTTGATTGGCTGATTGAAAAAAATAAAATAGTGGGTAGACATTGGGAACCTAGATTGAGGTCTACCCACCTCTTCAATCAGAGCCAATCAGAGCTCGGCGTTGTTCTGACGTCACTAAAACCTCATACGCAAGAAGCAGACGACTTGCTCTCCGCATTGAAAACAAGGAGTTAATTCATGAGCGTAAATGTGTTTTCAAGTGACGACTAACTTCCCGTCTTTCATTGCAGACGGCAGCAATCAATTTCGACATTCATATTTATAGGCGCACGATTCCCAGCTCGACAGATAAATGTATATATCATGGAATAACAAAGTAGCGATCCTCTAGCCACGACTTTCCTTAAAATCAGCGACCCTTTTCTCTGTCAGAAAATGTTTAGTACCGTGTATTATTATCGCACTCGCTCTGCATTCTTTACTTTAATACATATACTCATTAAGTTTATTTGATCATCGAAATAATGCAGAAGTATAGGTATCTAAATGTTTACTAAACAGTGAAAGGTGGTGCAATAAAACATTAATGATACTTAATTTTCTTTCATGGCTCTCCAATATACATATAGCTCCAAACATGGTCACCACGTTTTTCCGAATGTGAAACATTTCTTCAGAGATGTAAGATATCTTTTGACTGGTACTAATGCTAGTGCACGATACGTAGCTGTCTAAACGGTTGATTTCAGAATGTTATATTTGGAAAGATCTGACTTTACGGGAAATTAATGGCGTGTGTTACCTTGTTATAAAATTAACCGCTGCGGTATTTTTGTTGTTGTTGTTATATATGGCTGCTATAATCTTAATTATGTTTTTAGCGTGTTTCTTTTACTAAGATTTTTCTTTCGTCAAGAAACAAATTGATCATGAATAATTATTAAAATAAATAGCTTCTATACGTAAACCACAAATCAGGTGCGCTAGAGTTAGTATTTCTTTTCCCATAACTATACATACAAGTTCATTATAAAACCTGGTCCTTGGAAGATGGTGTTTCTTATAGTAATAAAAATATAATTTTTTTTCCGAGATCTTTTTGTCATTGAAGCTACACCTATAGCTCACGAAACATAGCGCCTATTGGGACTAATACCTTATTTTTATCTGCTGGTTTTTGGCTCCACTTCTTTGTGCTCGTATGTATATGCAGACATTTTCGAATTCAAAGTTGCCTGAGCGAGGTGGAGCTATACATAAATATGTGTGGATAGAACAAGCTAAAATGCTATTAAACCTCTCCTGCCGGCGACTTCTGCTGGAAACTTCCGCTTTTCCGTCTTATAGTACCTTTACCCCTAGTACCTTCCACCTGAAAAGACACTCAATTCTTGACAACACCTCTCTTGCTGCACTGTTTCGTTGCCTGAGACATTTCTGTTCCTCGACCCTCCAGCTCAGTAAGACTAAATCGGGTATAAACGAAGGCGCCTGTTTGCATGGACGCCGGCTTGCACTCCCAACAAAACGAGAAAAAAAATGTCAAGAAGCCAAAGGTTTTTGAAACGGTATTCAGATGGCGGCTAGGTTTCGTTAAAAGACAGATTGGTCCACCGAGATGCTTTCGCGTAGATCGAACAGGAAAATCTTTTTAAGCGGAAGCCACATTCCCCTTTCTGGTAGAAGCCCTTCGGTGTCCTTTTCTTTTTTTGCAGCAAAACACAGACATCTCCCTATTATGCTCAAGAGGCCATCGAAAAGAAAAAGAAAAAAAAAGAAAGAGTAGAGTTTGGGTAAACAATGTAATATAAAAGAAGTGCGATTTGACCTTTTGCTCTCGATTTCTTTGGGTGGCTCGAGTTGCTTGGTTTGTTTGGATACAACGACGTTCGCCAATTCTCCTTTCAGATTTGAGAGGATCGTTTCTCCGGAATTTATTTCTTTAGACTCTAGTGTTTATAAAAGAGAGACGCATGGACGCTGCAATGGTCCATTGCGTTGGCCCGTTATCGGGATAAATATATTTCGAGTGTTTGCTATGGCGGAAGTTGATATATATGTTTTTGAATTGATGCGCTGTTTGTATGGTGTGGATGATAAATGTGATGATGTGACTTAGTCTACAAAAGAAGAAGGGTGCGCCAACCCATGGATCGGCTCGGAGGGACAACGGAAGACGAAGAAGAAGAGAAGGGATTTGTAGTGCGTGCACGAAGAGCGTGCGAAGGACTGGCCAGAGAGAACGTGCTGGGTCGGAACGACACCATCGACCAAGGCAATCGGCGGCTCGCTCCTGCGGTCTGACCAGCAGCCTGTTCCAGCGAGGGCAGCGCATAGAGATCTACGCTGCCCGGCTTCCTACTGCGCGAGCGCTCGGTGCGGTGACTCTTGGGGTCATCGACGGAAGCCAACCGCTCCCGTTCCTGACTGCCAGCTACAACCGGGGCCCGACAAGGACAGCTCCAGACACAAGACCTGCTGCCGCGCACGGTTGTTCAAAGACATGGTGACTGTTGCATTTCCATTTCTTTCATTTCTTTAACTAAGTTTTCTTTTTTTTCTTTTTGTAAGCATATGAACTCTTTGATTTCTTTTGTAAATACATGTTTTTAAGAAAAACGAAGGACATTGTATCTTGTCAATTATTAACCCCAAAGAACCCTGCTACAAATAACTGGCGTCCGCGACAGGACAAGATATTGTATGTTCCTTCGTTTTTCTGAGTAACAATAATTAATCAGAATGGAGGTTAAAGAGTTAATGTCTTTGGGCGCTGAGTTGGGACTGGCAGGAGCGGAGTTGAGGACGTGGGTAGACGAGGAGCGAGCACGCCAACGAGAAGAGAGGGCTGCTGAAAGGGAATCACAGCGCCTCAAGGCAGAAAATGAGCAACGGATTATCGAGTTAAAAATTCGTCTTGCAGAGGCTAGCGCAACCGAGATAGGGCGAACAGATGGCAGTGAAGGGTCACGTCGCGCATCTATATCGCTATCTCCTAGTCCTCACAAGCTTATGCCTCCCTTCGATGACAAAAGGGACGATCTCGACTCGTATTTGAGGAGATTTGAGCGTGTAGCTCAAGGGCAAGATTGGCCGCAAGAGAAGTGGGCGACTGCTCTCAGCATGTGCCTTGTTGGCCCAGCTCTGGAGGTCATAGGTAGGATGTCGCCTGAAGATTCTCTGGACTATGATAGAGTGAAGAGGGCTTTGCTCCAGCGGTTCCGTTACACGGCAGAGGGGTACCGCGAGAAATTTAGAGAGAGCAAGCCGTTCGACGGAGAGACAGGGAGTCAGTTTGCTGCAAGACTAGAAGGGTTCTTCGACCGCTGGGTCAGTATGAACGCATGTCCAAGAACGTATGAGGGGATTCGTGACCAGATGATTGGGGAGCAATTCCTTCGGAATTGTCATCCGAGGCTCGCGGTCTTCTTAAAGGAAAGAAGCTGTAAGACCATCTCAGCGCTGGTTGAAATGGCGGACCACTTCCTGGAGGCGCAGGGCCAGCCTAATCTGGCAAATTTCAGGAAGGAGGCCAAGGAAACCTTAGATTCCCTGAAGGAAGATGCGCATGGCAGCAAACCCACTCTAAAAATAAAATGTTTCTTGTGTGGTAAGTTAGGCCACAAGGCAGCAGATTGCCGATCAAAGCCAGAAACACGCGTGTTCTGTCAAGTGTGTCAAAGATCAAGCCACGAGTCCAGATCATGTCCGCAAGGAAAGAACGGAAAGACAGAAGTTTCATGTTTCGTGAAACCCAATGATGATCCTGTTGGTAAGACGCACGCGTTCTCACGGGGAAGGAAGGAAATCTCAAGAAACGCCTTCAGAACGTTCCCCATAAATATGACTGAAAAGGCGGGACCAATTCTGTCGGAAGGTATGCCAATCACGGATGGGGTATTAAACGGCAAAGCAGTAAAGGTGTTGAGGGACACCGGGAGTAACACCGTGATAGTGCGCCGGGAACTGGTCGCATTTGAAGATTTTAATGGCAAAGTCAGTCCCGTATTTTTAGTGGACGGGACGTGTCTGATGTTGCCAGAGGCAAACATTCACCTTGTGTCGCCGTTCCTAACTGGACAGGTAACCGCCAAGTGTATGGACCGTCCGCTGTATGACGTTATTGTGGGGAATATTCATGCAGCGAAAGACTCGACCGAACAAACCCTGAACAAGGTGTCTGCCGCGGAAGGTGAAATCGTCGCTGCCATCGACGGTGGTATGCCGAGTAGGTTAAATCAACTTAGTAACGTTTGGGGTGCCAGGGAACGAGGGGACGTGCTGCTCTCGCAGTGGAGCGACACCGACGCCAAGGAACGCCTGGAAACCAGGTCAACCACTCACGAGCAGTACCTGGAGAAGGAGAAGCTGCTCCAGCAGGTCTTCGACATGAAGCAGCCGGTGTACCCCAAGCCCCGCAGTGTGCTCTACCCGAGGCCGCGCCTCAAAAGGAGGGACCCTGAGGCCCAAACAGTGGTTTCGCCACTGGGCACGACCGATAACTACCCCGTGCCGGAGATATATCCTCACGTACAGCGTTCCGACCGAGTTCATCGAGGGCTACAGCCTGGCAGCAGCGAACCCTTCCGTCTCGTCCGGAGAGGACACCATGAAGCACGGAAACGAAAGGGCCAAGAGGAAGTGTCAGGATGGACGGCAGGAGTGCCTTGAAAGGCAAGAGGACCGGGAACAAATTATCAAGGAAAGAGAACTCCAGTTTGAGGAGCGAAGGCTCAAGCTCGACGAAGAGCGGCTGGCCTTTGAGAGGACCAAGTTTGAAGCAGAGATGGCGGTCAAGGTCAGAAGGCTAGACATGGAGGAGGAGGAGCGCAGGGTACGCGACGACACGGACAAGATGCACCTGGCGCTCATGAAGAAGATGTTCGACGAACTGGTCCGGAAGGCACAGTGATCGAAAACTGCCAGGAAACACTTCGCCGCGTATGAAGTGGTTTGGTACGATGGTGGGCATTATCACTGAGGGTTGGGAGAAGCGAAGTGGATTCAAATAATTCTTCATTACGATCCATTCATTACGATTGAGAGTAGTGCAAAGTAGAATGGCTTGTAACCATTCATCGTTAGAATGTTTTTTTAGTAATATACCTAGGGTTCTGCATTTTTAGGGGCGTATTTTCAAGGAAATTTGAGAACATAAAAAGTCGGTCAAGCAGATTTTTGAGAGAAGGCGACAAGCCGGCATTACAGTAAACCCAAGAAGTGCGAAGTCAGTGTGAGGACAATAACATTCCTGGGTCATTGTCTGGGTAATAGAGAAGGTTCATGTGTATATGTATGGAACGCATTTCGTTGTTCAGACGGACCATTATCCTTTAGAATATCTAAACAAGGCGAAACAACTAACAGCCGAGTGTTACGCTGGCAGTCTGATGCTTCAAGAGTACTCGTTTCGCGTGGAGTACATTTAAGGAAGTGAGATTGTGGGTGCGGGTTATCTTAGTAGGCTGCAATGACCTTGCGCACATCATCATGGTTCTGGTTTTTTTTTGTGTGTGTGATTTGTGTTTGGTACTTGAAAAAAAAACTTAAAGGGGGCTCCTTGTGATGATGTGACTTAGTCTACAAAAGAAGAAGGGTGCGCCAACCCATGGATCGGCTCGGAGGGACAACGGAAGACGAAGAAGAAGAGAAGGGATTTGTAGTGCGTGCACGAAGAGCGTGCGAAGGACTGGCCAGAGAGAACGTGCTGGGTCGGAACGACACCATCGACCAAGGTAATCGGCGGCTCGCTCCTGCGGTCTGACCAGCAGCCTGTTCCAGCGAGGGCAGCGCATAGAGATCTACGCTGCCCGGCTTCCTACTGCGCGAGCGCTCGGTGCGGTGACTCTTGGGGTCATCGACGGAAGCCAACCACTCCCGTTCCTGACTGCCAGCTACAACCGGGGCCCGACAAGGACAGCTCCAGACACAAGACCCGCTGCCGCGCACGGTTGTTCAAAGACATGGTGACTGTTGCATTTCCATTTCTTTCATTTCTTTAACTAAGTTTTCTTTTTTTTCTTTTTGTAAGCATATGAACTCTTTGATTTCTTTTGTAAATACATGTTTTTAAGAAAAACGAAGGACATTGTATCTTGTCAATTATTAACCCCAAAGAACCCTGCTACAATAAATAATAAAGCATTGGAATTCGTCTTGCGATCATGGCTATGTTTTGTTCTTGTTTGCGACGACATGGGATCCTTACAAGAAGTCTCGCATATTATCACTTGAAAATATTGATAACCGTCGATATGAAAATATCTATCTATCGGTCGTTTGCACACTTTTTACGAATTAGTTTTATCTAACATTGATTAATGTAAATAATGAATGCTCGTAATATTTATCTAGTTAATATATTCATAAGTTGATGTGGCCTTTTGTTTTGTAGTTACGATCTGAATATTTAGCATGCTTTATTTTAAGGAAAGGTCAAAGACAAACATTTAAGTCACTTCTGCGTAAAATAATGCATGCTTTCCCCTTGAATGTTCAGTAGGCGAGAAAGAACTTAACAAAGGGCGTCTATTGTAGAAGGATATTCTGACGAGAGCTTCTAACGTACCCACAAAGTCGTAGTCCTGTGACCCAGGAAAGTTTACGATCCAAAAAACTTGTCTTTTTTACAGGAAAGCTCAAGACAAAATAAATGCGAGTATTTTATAACACTGGGCCTGCAATAAAACGCACTAAGTACTTGAACTCACTAGCAGAAGCATTGGGATGGATTCAGAACATGGCGCTTTTTGTTTCAACACCTACGCAAAAAAAACAAGTGCACTTGACTTGATCATTCTGATAAACCCTGTGAGCATAAAATCGGTCGTGCGTGCATTATGCGTGCGCTATGGTTAGTTATGCTTGGTTTCAGGCACGTAATGCGCAAGCCTTGCATTCTATATCGTATTGCCTTGGCGCCAACACCGTTTGCTTAGTTGGGACGCCCTAACGCGCACGACTTTGTGCTTTTTATTGCTTCAATTGGGAGAAGTGCCTGCCGTCATCTATCGTCATTTAAACCCGTTGCCTTGGTGAGCCCGGTATCTCGGTTCGCTGTGCCGCCTCGGTGGCTCCCAGGCAAAGCGCCGGCTCACGGATCCTCATGTGGCGGGTTCGAATCCCGGCAGAGGGCCCGAGATCCGACGGAGGCTAATTGCGGAGAAGGCGCCGTGTAACCGAGCTTTCGGTTGCACGTGAAAAGATTCCCAGGTCGTCCAAATTAATCCTCAGTCTTCCGCTGGGGCGTGCTAGGTGAACGTCGTTGGTTTAGCACGTAAAGCCCTCAAATTTGTATATCGGTTCGTCGGCGGAGAGCCCTCTGCTTTGTCGCAGCGCGAAGGCGCGCTAGCGAAACACCACCTTGTCTGACTAAGGCCTCTCCGTCCGCACCTCTCCACATCGCGTGACGTCAGGCGATGTGTCCGACTGTCTGGACTCGCGACTTATCGGCCGAATCCACACTCCCCACGGAAGGTGGCCGAAGCGCCGATGTAGTGAGCCGAACCGGGGATCGTTGAAAAACCGCTATGCCTATACGATGGCGTCGCTCGTGCACTAGCGGCTAGCGATCGATTGAGATCATATACATCACCAACAATGGGTTGGTACCGTCTGCCGGGATTTTATTTATTTATTTTATTTATTTCAAAATACCGTTAACCTCTCTTGGGGTCATTACAGGAGAGGGTAAAATAAAAAAATAACAAATACGGTAATAAACAGCAGCAGCAAAATGAGATACACCGCGTACATCTCTGGAGAGTGTGAAATATACAGAAATAAACAGCAGCAGGAAAACGAGAAACACCGCATAAACAAGTACAATTTGCAATCATATTGCAAAGACAACATTATTAAACTAGCAAACGGCATGCACCACTCAATAGTAGCAATGAAGGAACTAGTTCTGCAAGCGCTTCAAAATATTTAAAAACTCTGTAGGGGAACTTGACTTCAAATTTCCTGGGGTAGAAGGTTCCATTCATCTATTGTTTTAGGAAGAGAGAATAGTGAAATACATTAACTCTACTTAGAAAAGACTGGATCATTATAGACTGGCTATTTCTTAGAATGCGAGTTATACGGGGTTTCAAATACAGGGTGTAGTCAATGTTGAAAAGACCATGATACATCATGAAATGTACTTTAGTCTAGCATTCCTGCGCCGCTCGGAAAGAGGCATAAGGTCAAGCTGTTTTAACACACCAGTAACAGAGTCGGTTCGTTTGCATCTGGAGAGTATATACCGAGCTGAAAGCCTTTGTACGTCCTCTAATTTCTGAATGTGATTTTTCTGATGGGGGTCTCATATTACGCTTTGCGTACTCTAATACTGGTCGTATGACTGTTTTGTAGACCATCAGCTTGGCACTCATAGTCGCATACCTAAAATTCATTTTCAGGTATCCAAATGTACGCTTAGCAGAACAGCAGATGTTGTTGACGTGGTTTCCCCATTTTAAGTTATTTTCAATTGTTACACCTAAATATTTACAGCTATTCACTTACCCGTTAATTCTGTATGCATAAGGTAGAATATTTTGCGTATTTGATATCCTTAGAAGTACAGTTTTGTCAATATTAATTACCATCCTCCATTCTTGGCACCAAAGACGCAATTTTCTGTAGAGCGCTGTCCAGAATAGTTTGATCCTCGCTAGATTTGATATCTGTGTAAAGGAGACAGTCATCGGTAAATAATCGTACCGTAATTCATCAATGGCTTGCGCAATGTCATTAACATATATTAAAAATAAGAGCGGACCCGAGCCACATGTGCGACTCCCGATGATACTGGTAAAACGCTAGATGCCGTGCTATTTATTTCAACAAATTGTCTTCTTTCCTTGAGGTATGCACTTATCCCACCAACCCATTCCGAGCTGACTTCGATTAAATGAAGTTTTTAGGCGCAGCTCTTAGGCGCCCGTTTCCGGCTTGAGCGGCGTCACCGTCGCCGTCGCCGTCGGCGTAACCGCCGAGATCACGTAACCCCCAGGTCCCGTGACCCCCCCTGAGTCACTCCCGAGGTCACGTGGTTCCTAGGTCACGTGGCCCCCCAGGTCACGTGACCCTGGTCACGTGACCTACGTGATGATGATGACGATGACGATCGGATACCGATGACGTCATCAATGACGTCACTGATGACGTCATCGGCTTCCGCATCGTCATCGTCATCATCACTGATGACGTCATCAGTGACGTCACTGATGACGTCATCGGCATCCGCATCGTCATCGGCATCATCATTGATGACGTCATCAGTGACGTCACGTGACCCCCACTCCCCAGTACTCTTCCTCCTCCTCCTCAAGAGCTGCGCTCTAATTCGGCGTTACAGGGAGTTGTAAACGGCTTTCACTTTTTTCTCAAGTGTTTATGCGGGACTCGATCAAAAGCCTTTGACAGAAATATTGCGTCAGTTTGTTCCCCGGCATCAATAGATTTGGAAAAGTCGTGAATGCAATAACTTAACTGGGTAACCGTTGAAAGTTTTCGTCTAAAGCCGTGCTAGTTTTTATAAAAAAGGTTATTGTTTTCTAAGTGGTCGTATAATGACTTTGAGACAATGTGTTCCATTCTTTTACAGCTGCTACTTGTCACTGATATCGGCCTATAATTGGTCAGGGATAATTTGTTCATGCCATGGTAACTACGATAACGGGCCGAAAGTACCAGTGTGCTCGTTTCTGCGCGATGAAGCGCGGAAGGCGAAGTGGCTGAGAGCGATTCCTAGCAAAGATTTCGTGCCAATTAAGCACCCTAGGGTAAGTTGAGAACTTTGATTTTTTTTAACAAGCACTAAATCATTCCTCTCAATATGCACGGTTTTAACGAATCATACCTGCGAGCGGTAGTGCCTGTCTGTAGATCACCTTTATGACAGGTACACGTTGCACAGGCTCGCACGTCCAGCGAAGTAGCTTACGCCCCTCTAGGTATTACGGTTTTTGGGGGATTACAGCAATCAAGTTTATACTCGTATCACAGGAGTTCTTTAAATTGAATTCAAACTGAGGTCAAGTAAAGAATCGGTGAATTAGCGCATGCTCTCTTGAACGATTGCGACCTAGCTATCCGATCCCGACTTTCTGGGGCTATGCAGCCTAACCCATCAAAGCTTTGCAATGCATACTGTGTGCAGTGTGCATTGTGACAGGAGTATAAGTGGATTGAATTTAAGCGCTCTAGTCATAATAATTCAGTGAATAATAGTTTGATATAACTTTAAGATAATGAAGTTCAATGCGCAGTTCACTAAATGACTTGTACCATGTATTCCAAAATCCTTACCTCTTACAAGGTGAACAGCAACTGTAATGTGTGCTATTTATTTCTTCTGCAAGTATGTGAAGAGCACTTCGCAAGCAACTGCTTCATCACCACTATCACGCTGAACAATGAAGTCACAAGGAGAACCTTGGAAGTAACGCGCGCAAGGACCAAGCTCACGGAAGACGCGGTTCCAACATATTTCTTAATTGCCCGAGCTATCTATCCACAACGAGCCGGTCTAGCCGTGAGGCTCCCGAGGCAAAACGGGCAAGAGCAAACGCCCCAGTTTTTCAGGAGGCCATCAAGCGGTCTCAGATGGCACACCAGGAACAAATGCAGGATACCTGGGCTCAGTATTTTAATGATCTTATAGCCAAGCCTTTCACAGCACCAGTTTCGAGCTTTTGGATAAAAACAGTGAACAGCCAGTGCGTCATGTTCCTCCGCATCGAGACGAAGGAGTCCCGGTATGTAAAACATTCGGTTACAATCCACTCCAACTTGTCTGTAACTGTGTGCTTTGGGGCAGTTACAATTAGAACACAACGCTCGGGTGGTGCCGTGCCGGAAGTGCTCAGTGACCTGGGCACTCTTCTTGCCCTACTGCACGAGAGTGAGCAGGTCTCCAGTCATTCATAAAGCAAAGCCTGCCCAGGAAGATGGCAGCTCTCAACATCATAAGCTCGCTACTGCAAGACATCATCGCAGATGGATCGGACCATAGCCTCCTCTATACTCACAACGCCTGGCAGTGGGACGACGGAGCCATAGAGTGCCCGGTCGCAGATATGGAGCGCGAGGATCTCGTAGCACAGAGCATCAAAGAGCCATTTTCGAGTAACCTGGACGTCAGCGCACATACTTTCCGGCAGCGAGGACCCGAAACACACTTGTTCTCTCGGGAGAAGTGCGTTTCGGCGTCTCGCCGCAGCGGGGCGACAGTCACGTGGCTCTCCTCTCATCTGTGTGTCTGCCACTCCACCTTTTTTATTTCGGCGGCCGCTTCTCGTGGCGATCTGCTAGGCTTTGTCAGTATATAGGAGGCTATGATTAGACTTATCTCAGGACGATAAAGATTCACTGACATTCCTAACGAGCAAATTGGTTTGCTTGCAACAAAAGCCCCACGGTACAGCTCTGACTTCCTTGTATTTGCGAACGTCTTGCACTCAATATCACATCACGCCAACCTTTTATCAAGGTCGGCGTCAGTCCTCAAGTTACTGTACTTCACAACCCTTCGACGTATCTGTTCAAGGCAGGGTACGGTCCCCTTAGCGGAACAGGATCAACGGTGTTTTCTGGGGAATATGAAAGAGAGGGTAGGGTCATCGTTATGAGAGAAGAGGAAAATATCGCGAGATTAATGATAGACGAAATACACATCAAACCGTGTTTTGACTACAAAGGAGGAACCGCAATAGATGCTTCCCACAACACAGCTGAACGAGCAACCACAGCACACACCTTTACGATTCAGAGCCTCTTATCGTCACCAAAAAATGTTGTTCAAATCCTTCTCGTTTCCTAAATTGACGCAAATACACTCCACGAATTGTCTTGAAGGTTATCATGCGACTCTAGGCAATCAGAATTCGAGTGATTCCTGCTGTCAAAGATAACAACGCTTTGAACCACAAGATGATGTCATTCTTTGGGTCAACGCCGCCCGTGCCTCCCAAGACAAGGTTGTCTGCCCTCACCCAGCAGACAAGAGTCGACCACTCTTCCACGTCTTTGATCCGGTACACCTCCTTAAGTGGATACGGGACAACTGGCTTAATCAGAAGGGCTTGGGCAAGTGTTTTTATTTCCACAGTTCCAGCCTGAATTCCAAGGAAGTACCTCAGGAGTAAAGGGTGCATTGCTTCAAGCTCTTTGGGGCCTTCATACGCTAGAACAAAACAAGCTCCTGAATTTTGTATTTAAACTCACCGTGAAAGATCTTAAACCCACGTCTTTGAAGCGGCAAAATGTGAACCTTGCGTTGAACCTTTATAGTCCCTTTCTTTTGAAAGCTCTCAGAACGCGTGGAGTCGACCTCCAGATTGAGCTCTATTCATCGACCGCAGACTTCATCGACATTGTGGTAAAACGGTGGAAGATTGTCAATGTGAAGAGCCCTCATAAGGGCACAAGACGTTGAGACGAACTGCAGGATCCATAACTTGCATCGACGACACAATGATGCAGTTTGTGAAGTATGTTCTGCAGTTGCTGGATACCTGGAAAAGCCTAAAGTGCAAAACAGACGGCCTCACAAAGGAAAGACATGCGGCACTGGAGCTGATATGTTATTCGCTTTTGAAGGCTTAGACTGTACTGCCTTGAGGAACTGAAGTTCAAGTATGTTCTCCTGAGAAGGTTTCAGACCGACTGCCTGGAGGACCGTTGCGGAAAGTACAGCAGGCGCACAGAGCCACATTTCTCTCCGTCAAGTGTTCGAGTGTGAAAAAATGAAAGACGTTTACAATTGTCTGTAATCCCGAATTAGAGCGCAGTTGTTGAGGAGGAGAGGGAGGGTACGGAGGGGAAGGTCACATGTGACGTCAGACGTGACGTCTTTGCGACATCACGAGGGTCAAATTTCCCGCTAGATCTGGCGGGAAAATTTCGCGCTAAGTTTAGCCCGCTAAGCTTAGCGGGAAAATTTCCCCACAAAATTTAGCAGAAAAGTTTTCTCGCTGAATTTAGCGAAAAAAATTCCCACCAAATTTAGCGGGAAAATTTAGCCCTAATTATGTCACACGTGACGTCACGTGTGACGTCATTATAGGAGACGTTCCATAATGCAACGCGCGGTTACGCCGATGGCGACGACGATGGCGACAGCGATGGCGATGGCAATGGCAAAGGCGATAGCGACCGTGCAGCGACGACGACGGCGACGCCGGTCAAGCCGGAAACAGGCGCCTGAGAGCTGCGCTCTAAAAAAGCTACGTCTTCAGAAGATGTTGGTGTTGATACCATTTCCAGGAGCCATTGATGAAGAGGAATCAGATGACGGAGAGCAGAGCCTGTTCAATGTCATCATCACGAAAGATGACTTACAGAGTTCGCTGCGCGACATACCGGTCATTGCGTACGTTGCTGGCTACGGTGCACATGCTGCACTCAAGCGCATCCGCTGTGAAGCCTGTGCTAAACTGCTTGTGATGGATGGTCGAATGTTGGAGGTGGAGGACCTTTCCCTGATCTTCCACTTGACGAGAGAGAGCGTTTTACTCTCATGAAGCATGTGGTGAGCGCAGCGATTAATACTCTGCTGAGGAACTACTGTGGTGTTATCAACGATGCAATTCAGCAGAACGCACAGAAAGGTCAGGAGTCCCGGAAGCATCAACTCTGGACAAGAAATAGGACAGCAAGCGCAACTTACGAACTGTAAGCCTCCATTTGGAACACAGAGCAATGTAAAAACATTGCTTGGGAGAAGAGCGAGTTGGTTCAAGTCATAGATGAAGAAAGAATGAAACAATTAAAACTGGGACAATACAACCACATCTTTTTAACCACACCTTTCAAAGCATTGAAGGCATAAAGTCGACTGCTGAAAAAAGAATACAGATGCTAAGTGCCTTTGTTTTATTTATATTTGTAATAAATTCAACACGCGTACATTTCGTTGCATGACTGGAGTTTGTTTTTCTTCCCTTGAGCGCAATAGGCTTGAAAACTCAATGAAAATGAATGAAAATAAGGCAACCACCTGTTGCAGGCAACCGCATGTTTCAGAACACATCCATTTGCAACATTCATCAGCGTCAACAAGATAGTGCCGAAAGTTCCAATCGAATTTAGCTGGTCATCTACATGAAAAACCGTAGGTAGCCGATGGATCAGAACAAGAGCTCCGCTAATTTAGTAATAATAGTTTGAACTTCTCAAGTACGAAATGTTTACAAGGATGCGGCCTACCGCTCGAGCCATTCAAAATCGTCAAAGATTACCTACGCACAAAACGACTTATCCCAGCAGGTAGGCATATTGTGAATCACAAAATTACGCCGTATTAAATTATGAGCTAGACAAATGACAAAGCTACATCCAGTAAAACACCAAGCGCAATGAGGCCTAACGATGGTAACAAGGCGAGTTTCCAACTCGTCTTCAATCCTGATCAGCAACTTCTCGTCATTCAAATATCCAAAGGCTTGCTTCTCACACACAACATCATACACCGCCACCAGACACCAAACATTCCTGGTACGGTCAGAAGCATTCTAAAACGGAAATAAATTCGACGAAGAACAAGCCGCCGTCACCATCGCAGCCATTGCCGGAGGGCACGAGTCCGGCGCAGACGGACATATAGCGTGACGTTATCAGGGAAGCGGAGAGGCCTCAGTCAGTCTAGGGCTCTAGATGGTGTTGGACAGCATCGACTGCGCAGTGTGAATGCGTGCTCTTGGGCGGGAAATTTACAAATCGCTCACGGAGGATTCGGTGCTGAACGCGCGCTGTCTGATGAAAATGAGTGAAGTAGAATGTATTCTCCCAGTAAGGTATTTAGTTGGGTTCTGCTTCTGTAGAGGTTTGTCGGCTCGAATCCTTAGTGCTTTTAATTGCGAGGAAGTCCTTGTGGCAGCAAAAGTATTCACGATGAAGGGGGGGGGTCTGTTGCACCCGCTACTCTGTGTATTTGCTGCTATGCTAAACCATGGCATCATACGCACGATGCGCTTATGGTAAGTTATAATTTGCACCGTGACGTTCCGTGATTGTGTGGGGCAGGCACGTATCCAGGGGGAGGCCCATAGGCCCGCCCCCCCCCCCGAAATCTTCCATTTTGCTGGGACTCCTCCTCTCCCCCTCTCCCTCATACAGGATTTTGTCATGGGCGGGCCCCCCCCCCCCTGAAACAAAATCCTGGCTACGTGCCTGGTGTGGGGAGCTACGTTTCGTCATTCGAGAGCCAGATGCCTGCGCCGACAGTCGCCTGTTGGCGCAGGCTCTCGTGAGTCATGCTTGGGCCAGCTGTTCGCGTTCGCTTTCACCTCATCTCCTGGCGCCGAGATAAAGAAGTCCGGCTCCGAATCGTACGTTACGGGTTTCTACTCCCATTTAGACGCTTGGTACATGTCGCTTGTTACAACAATTAACGCCAAATAATGAGGCCTCGGCGTCGACTAAAAGCTTTAACCCGATCAATCGCGCTGCTTAACCGATTAATCGCTTGAGTAGACGTCCTGACATAATGTTATATAAAACGTGTCAAACAAGACATCTTGTAAATTATGTTTCGACTATGTCATCAGTGGTTGAAACGCTGCTTATCCCCGCTTGCCTTCTCGAAAAATGTAAAATAACGTACATAAGCAAACACTTTTAAAAATTTGATATTTTACTTGTTTTAACTTTAGAATGGTTCTGGAGGAGATTATGGAATGCCAAAGTGCTTAACCGTCAAAGACAAACAATGCTACATCCTAATATTAAAAAGAACACGTGAACTTCCTCTAATAAATTAAGCCTTCTTTTCTCATGAATTTCTCCCATTCTGAACACCACCGATTAACCATTTAAACAACCTAAATCGCTATTAAGACATATCTTGATGAATTTGAAAGTTAATTGGTAAAATGCAAAGTCCTTCTAATTATGAACGTGTATGATCAATTCTGTCTAAGAATGCCTTCTCATTGGGTAATTAGAGATTGCCTACTATGGGCCCTGTATGTTTTATATTGTCTCGTCCTCTATGTAACGCTTTTTTGTCACCTTTGAGCATAACACTTTTCGCATGTATTCCAACCTACAGACATTATGTGAAGAACACTTTCAGCTTCTAACCTAATTTTACATACCTGCATAAAGTTTCCTTTTCTTGTTTTAAAAATGAGGCAAAAAAATTTAGCTCGATGATTTAAGTTGAATTTTCAGTTGCGTCAGGTATATATGCACAGTATAATTTTGTCCTTAATGTCGTGTCAAACATAATGACATGTCAAACATCTACCATTTTGTAAACGAAACGTCGCTCAGAAAGTCCATCCGCACAGTTTTTGGATCTGCTTCTATACTTCAGCATTTCATCAAAATTCTAAATTGCGATTGTTCTATTTCCATAAGTGATTCAGGCGTCTGGTTAAATGCGTTTGAAGCTGTTGTAATTGATGTTTTTCTAAGTTGTATTACTAAATTGCATATATGGGCGGAAACACAGCTTCTGAAGCGATCTATGTAACTTATATTTATTAAAAGTAAAAAGTGCTAGAAATTTAAAATAATATTACGAAAAGTCTCTTTGTAAATACCTTAAATGTCAACTGAAAAAAAAACCACAAAAAACTATGGACATCGATATTTGGAATGTCGTGACCTAGTCAGTGTTTGCTCTAAACAAGGAGATGGCGTGACGACCACTGACCGGACCATCCGAATGGCATGCCCTCTTGACGAGATATTGATCGCTGACTCCGCAAAAATGGAGCTCCAAGGAAAGAAAGTGCGCGTGCCCACCTTTCGGCTTGTACCACTACGTGCCCTCCTTCGGGGACTCGAAGCCAAGGGTAGCTTATGCTTTCTTTGAATGTAAGCTCCAAGTCGACACCGATATCAAGCCAAATATACGTGTCTAGAATTTAGCGCGTCTCAGTTTTGCGATCCACGCCTTTGTGCCTCCGCCCCATACGAGTTGAAACTGAGGAAAGGAGGAAACATGAGCCCGCGTGCACGCCAGTGCGCCGAGGTCTGGCTGGAATGATTAGTCGGTACACGCAAAGCTAGTTGCCTTTGTTTCTACTCACTCTTCGAACGCGTTCCGAGAGTGAGTAGAGACAGATGCAGCTAGGTTTGCGTCTGCCCAATAATCATTCCAACCAGAGCTCAGCGTCCCAAAGTGTTCGCGCCCTCTCGTTTTCCTCCTCTCTTTCAGTTTCTAGACGTTTAGACTGTCATCGAGGTAAGATGAAATGCATACCCCATTACCACACAAAAACAAAAGCAAACTGAGAAAAACCAACCAACTGAAGGGAAAATAACGGATTCAACACTTTGCTTACCACTTCTTCACCCATGATGTTTACACGTTTTCCGTGTTTTATTTGTGTCAGGCTGCCGTCGTGTAGCATGCACGCTCATCCGTAGAACAAGAAAAGCATCGTGTCACTTGATATGTTCTTTAGACTAAACAATATCCAACTATCGACTTACACGATGCTCATGTCGATTATAGAGTTGTAGTTTCTAGCAAACTCCCAATATACCGATCTCACTGAGCGTTCCACGCATGCGTGACGCCGCCATAACTGTAGTTCTTAGGAGGCAGGCGCCAGTGCACGAGACACCTCGTGCCGCCTCGTGCTGTCCCTCAGCGAGGTTGTCACGCGTGCAGAAAGACTACAGATCCCACGATGCATGGCGAGAGTGGTGGCGTAATGAAACTGGCTGTGAAATCGGGCTATTAAACAATGATTTTATAATTACCATCCACAAGATGTAACTTAAAACGTCCCCTTTCTCTATGCACATTTTCATCTTTGCGATGTTTTCTTCACAAGCGCACACCACGTGTTTTGTCTCACATGATCCTCACATCAGCGTTTTTTTTTCTTCAAGTGCTTACTTCAACATTCTTCTATTTTCTCCTCTTTTCTTCCTCCAATCGTTTTCCTGTTCAACTAGAGTTTCTCGGGTTTCTTTTCCCTTTTGTTAGCTTTTAACGCGATAACGGAAAGAGGTCGTGTCGCGTGACGTGACATGACGCGACACTCGGTGGCGTGACGAGAAAAGCCGGCGTCGGAGGCGTGCTGCGAAAATCCTGACTGGTCAACATGGTCATAATGTCACCGCCACGTGACCTTGAGGAAGAATTTCAAAGAACAGACAATGCTCACGTGAAACATGACGTCACGCATGGATTGAAAGTGCTTAAAAGCGGGATATGTAGAGCGAATTAAAGGTCGCCGCATGTCTCAAGGGATTTCACTCTTCAGAGTAATTAATTTGCATTAAAAAGATTTGAAGAACTTTCGGTCGGGATTCGAACTTTCGGCCCTTCGGTAGCGAGCCAGACACGCTACACTGTAAGAAATAAAAGAGGAGAAAGGTAGGAACAGCGACTGTTCCTCCTTGTTGTGGTCAAGTTGCCCAGAGAAGGGAGGAACGGAAGTTTGGATGAAAGGAGGAGATGCAGTTCCTCCCTGTCTAGTTGGCGCAGGGGTAGAACATCGCACTACTGACCAAGTGGTCGAAGGTTCGAACCCTGGAAGGAGTGGTGTTGTTTTTTTAATGTTTGTTTTCGT